>JAVLVB010000124.1:1064551-1077041 GCA_032876305.1 Orestias chungarensis | reverse complement strand
GTTGGTTGGATGGATGGATGGATGGATGGATGGATAAATTAATGGATGGATGGATGGATGGATGGATGGTTGGATGGATGGATGGTGGACAGATGGAAAGATGGATGGGTGGACAGATGGACCAAAGGATGGATGGAAAGACGGTTGGACGGATGGATGGATGGACGGAAGGATGGATGGATGGACAGATGGTTGGATGGATGGATGTATGGACGGATGGTTGGTTGGATGGATGGATGGATGGATGGATGGATAAATTAATGGATGGATGGACGGATGGACAGATGGTTGGATGGATGGATGGATGGATAAATTAATGGATGGATGGATGGACAGATGGTTGGACGGATGGACGGAAGGATGGACAGATGGTTGGATGGATGGATAGATGGATGAATGGATGGATGGACAGACGGTTGGATGGATGGATGGATGGATGGATGTATGGATGGATGGATGGAAGGATAAATTAATGGATGGATGGAAGGATGGATGGATGGACAGATGGTTGGATGGATGGATGGATGGATAAATTGATGGATGGATTGAAGGATGGATGGATGGACGGACAGATGGTTGGTTGGGTGGATGGACGGACGGACGGATGGATGGACGGATGGAAGGATAAATTAATGGATGGATGGAAGGATGGATGGATGGACAGATGGTTGGATGGATGGATGGATAAATTGATGGATGGAAGGATGGATGGATGGATGGATGGATGGACAGATGGATGGACGGATGGTTGGATGGATGGATGGATGGATAAATTGATGGATGGATGGATGGATGGATGGACAGATGGTTGGATGGATGGAAGGATAAATTAATGGATGGATGGAAGGATGGATGAGCAGGTCTCAGGTTTGTCTCTCATCACTCACAGCGTCCTGGATAGGATGGAGATTGTAGTCACCATGACAACCAGGAGCAGCAGAGGCGTGGCCATGGCCACCGCTGGAACTTCATCTGGGGAGAAGGAAAACCAGCAAACATGAAGCGTCTCCATGATCCTCATGTCTGTGACAAACATGCTGGTTTATTTCTGCAGATGTTGCCGCAGTTTCACCGAGTGAACAGCAGGCGACACGTGGAGACGGAGCACCAACAGCAGCGTCATACCTCTCAGTCTGAATAAACCACACAAGTAAAAACAACAAGCCCACTTCTCTTAAAACTTAAAGCCTCACCTAAGCGGGTCGCCAAAGGGATGATTCTTCTGGAAATGTTATCAGCCAGCAGAACCAGAGAGTACTGGGTGCTGGGCGTCAGGCTGGAGAAGGTGTGCTGCGTCTGATCCGGCCGCAGAGACAGAGCTGCAACACCCGGGTTACACACTTCTCACTTAGTTCTGCTCATTTCCAAACTCTTAATTCACATCACATGTTCTTTAGAAGAAGAAATCATTTCTATAAGTCATGCTGATATTTTACAGTTGATCCGTCTGCGTTTAACATTCAGGTTATTATTCTAACTATTAATAAAAAAGGAAGGGAGCTGGTCGCAACGAGTCGCTGACTCCCGGATCAGAACACTAAGACGATGGCTTGTGTCATCGACTTTACAGCAATCCCTCATACTGAGCATGCATGCGGCGACAGTGAGAAGGAAAAACTCCCCTTTAACAGGAAGAAACCTCCAGCAGAAGCTGGATCGGTTATGATCGTCCATGTTCCGACTAAAACTGTGCTTAAAATTCAGGTTAAAACTAACTTTGTGCATGAGAGTCTCTCCTTAGCATCACTCGGTAACTGTCCACCCTGACTGTTCCAGGCTTCCATGCCCACATTACAGTCACTGTGGTTTTGGTGACGCTGGCTACCTTCAGATCGAAGGCCTCCAACAGAGCTGAGGGAAAAACACAGGAGAAGATGAGCCAGAATGATCCTCCTCCTCCTCCACTCCGACAGACGGAGGTGGCCATGTTTACCTCCGAGCAGCAGGCTGGCAGCCAGAGACCTGGGAGGACCACACTGCTGGTTGTAGACGGTGAACACACTGACCAGGTAGGAGTCTTTAGGATCAACACCTGGAGGAGAAAACAGGTAAAAAACTCCAACGACACTAAAGTTTAGATGAACGGATGAACGGATGGATGGATGGATGGATGGATGGATTAATTTAACAATGGATGAATGGATAAATAGACTGTTGGATGAAATGATGGTTGGATGCAATGATGGTTGGATGAAATGATGGTTGGATGAAATGATGGTTGGATGAATTGATGGTTGGATGAAATGATGGATGGATGAATTGTTGGTTGGATGAATTGATGGTTGGATGAATTGATGATTGGATGAATTTATAGATGGATGAAATGATGGTTGGATGAAATGATGGTTGGATGAAATAATGGTTGGATGAATTGATCGTTGGATGAAATGATGGATGGATGAAATGATGGATGGATGAATTGATGGTTGGATGAATTGATGGTTGGATGAATTGATGGATGGAGGAATTGATGAATGGATGAATTGATGGTTGGATGAAATGATGGTTGGATGAAATGATGGATGGATGAATTGATGGTTAGATGAATTGATGAATGGATGAATTGATGAATGGATGAATTGATAGATGGATGAATTGATGGTTGGATGAAATGATGGTTGGATGAATTGATGGTTGGATGAAATGATGGTTGGATGAATTGATGGATGGATGAAATGATGGATGGATGAAATGATGGATGGATGAAATGATGGATGGATGAATTGATGGTTGGATGAAATGATGGTTGGATGAATTGATGGATGGATGAATTGATGGATGGATGAATTGATGGTTGGATGAAATGATGGTTGGATGAATTGATGGTTGGATGAAATGATGGATGGATGAAATGATGGATGGATGAATTGATGGTTGGATGAAATGATGGTTGAATAAATTGATGAATGGATGAATTGATAGATGGATGAATTGATGGTTGGATGAAATGATGGTTGGATGAATTGATGGTTGGATGAAATGATGGATGGATGAATTGATGGAAGGATGAATTGATGGTTGGAAAAATTGATGAATGGATGAATTGATGAATGGATGAATTGATGGTTGGATGAAATGATGGATGGATGAATTGATGAATGGATGAATTGATAGATGGATGAATTGATAGATGGATGAAATGATAGTTGGATGAATTGATCGTTGGATGAAATTATGGATGGATGAATTGATGGTTGGATGAAATAATGGTTGGAGGAATTGATGGTTGGATGAAATGATGGTTGGATGAATTGATGGTTGGATGAATTGATGGTTGGATGAATTGATGGTTGGATGATATGATGGATGGATGAATTGATGGTTGGATGAATTGATGGTTAGATGAATTGATGAATGGATGAATTGATGAATGGATGAATTGATAGATGGATGAATTGATTGATGGATGAAATGATGGTTTGATGAAATGATGGTTGGATGAATTGATGGTTGGATGAATTGATGAATGGATTAATTGATGGTTGGATGAATTGATGGTTGGATGAATTGATGGATGGATGAATTGATGGTTGGATGAAATGATGGTTGGATGAAATGATGGATGGATGAATTGATGGTTGGATGAATTGATGGTTGGATGAAATGATGGTTGGATGAAATGATGGATGGATGAATTGATGGTTGGATGAATTGATTGATGGATGAATTGATGGTTGGATGAATTGATGGTTGGATGAATTGATGGTTGGATGAAATGATTGATGGATGAATTGATTGATGGATGAATTGATTGATGGTTGGATGAAATTATGGATGGATGAATTGATGGTTGGATGAATTGATGGTTGGATGAAATGATGGATGGATGAATTGATGGTTGGATGAATTGATGGTTGGATGAATTGATGAATGGATGAATTGATAGCTGGATGAATTGATGGTTGGATGAAATGATGGTTGGATGAAATGATGGTTGGATGAATTGATCGTTGGATGAAATTATGGATGGATGAAATGATGGATGGATGAATTGATGGTTGGATGATATGATGGTTGAATAAATTGATGGTTTGATGAATTGATGGTTTGATTAATTGATGGATGGATGAATTGATGGTTGGATGAAATGATGGTTGGATGAATTGATGGTTGGATGAATTGATGGTTGGATGAAATGATGGTTGGATGAATTGATGGATGGATGAATTGATTGATGGATGAATTGATGATTGGATGAATTGATGGATGGATGAAATGATGGATGGATGAATTGATCGTTGGATAAAATGATGGTTGGATGAAATTATGGATGGATGAATTGATGGATGGATGAATTGATGGTTGGATAAAATGATGGATGGATGAAATGATGGATGGATGAATTGATGGTTGGATGAATTGATGGTTGGATGAATTGATGGTTGGATGATATTATGGTTGAAATAATGGATGAACACATAGTTCCATGTTTCCTCTCCAACTTGATGATCAAGAGCTTCTTTCTCCACCTTCACATGTGATGGCGGCTGAGGAGACTGAACCGTTGACTCTGAGCCAGCGGCTGCTTGACGGTCTCTTCTCTGAGCGCCATTGAACAACGGCGTGGCTCCCGGGCGGGCTGGCGGACACAGCGAGGGGGGGGGTCCACTGGACCCGAAGCTCGTTGCTGTCAGGATAACCGCTTACGACCCACAGGTGGGTCACAGAGGGAAGAGCTGCAGGAACAGGATTTTAACAGCAGATCAAAATGGTTCATAAATTTTTTTTTTTATTCTCTGCAAAGAATAAAAAATATAAAAAAATAAAAAGCAGGCTCAAGAGCAGAGGCAGCAGGAATCCAACTTCCAACCTTACTGATCCTAATGACCCTGGGAACATTTTTACAAACAGATTCTGTTTTATCCAACTCTTAACTTCCGCCTACGATAAGAAACCTAAACTCACTCAGGATGTTGCGAAACTGCACGAGATGAAAATCTGATATTTTCAAAGAAAAAAACCCCACAAAACCTGAGGAAACATTTATTGTGTTTGTTTTACACTGAACTGAATCCAACTGATCATTTGAAAACATTCTGAAGTTCGATTTCCAGTAACAGATACTGGATGTTCTCAGTCCCGAATGTAAGATTTAAACCTTCAGTTTCTGTCGGTTTATGATAAAAGCAGCAGGATTTCTGCTGAACAGAGAAGTGACAAACACTGAAGTTCAGTTTTTATTTCCCCCTCAAACCAAACGGATTCTGGAATTTTTTTAATATCCATACTTTGATTTATTGTCATATGTTTTATTATTGTTTGATTGTGTGTGTTTTTTTTTTTTTGTAATTAGTACAACACATTAAAAAGTCGTGTATAAAACAATTTCCATTTAAAACTCTAAAACTCAGTCGGCGAGTCCTTGATTTATTTTTATTTTTTTTGCGCATTTAAAACTTCAAATTCAATTAATTTTAAATTTAAGAAATACGTCATTAATGGTAAAATTAAAAATTAAATGTTGTGGTAACTCGTGTCTTGTAGATGCAGGAGGGGAGATCTCCTCTAGCAGTCTGTGTTACCACAGGTATATTTACGCCTCTGAAGACGCTCAATCTTCCACAGGCCAACTAAAAACTGATGGAAACAGAAATGTTTGGAATAACTTTCAGAAAGTTTCCTTTTTTGGCTTTTACATGTGTTGCATTACGACGGGAAACATATTCTGCAAGTTTTAACACTTGTTTGATGAAGTTTTAGGCTCTTTTGTAAAAGAATAAAAGCAATAAGGAGTAGGAACGAGTTTTGATGCAGCGAACATGTTCTGCTCCTTCCTGCTTTGCTTATCCTGCTTGATGGAAACGTCATTCGAACACTCACGGATCTGAGTTTGCGTGTTGACGTCCAGCCGAGTTGCAGGTCCGACGCCGGCCGGGTTGAAGGCCCGGACAGTGACGACGCAGTTCCCCTCCTTCACCACCAGGAGCAAAGTCATCTCTGTTACGTTTCGAGTGTAATTGAGCGGATCGACGGCGACCTGGTACCCGAGGACCCGACCCACATCAGAGGCCTAAAACAAGCAGGAGAGAAAGTCGTTGTTTCCGTGGGTTTAAAATATTTTTCGTACGTTTTAAATATTAATTTGTTTTTGTTTTTTAAATAAATTTTTAAATGTGTCTAAGGGTTTTGCACGGTGGTGCAGTTGGTAGCACAGTCACTCCTTTGAAGCAACAAGGTTGTAAATTCGAATCCCAGCCTGTGGTGTTCTGCAGGGAGTCTCCCCGTGCATAGATGGGATCTCTCTGGGTACTCCAGCTTCCTCCCACAGTTCTGAAAACATGCCCGTTAGGAAACTGGTTGCCCACTAGAGAAGCTGAACATCAACTGGAACTGAACTCAGCAGCAAAAATGTTGAATGAATAAATATTTGTTTGTTTTCAAAGGTTAAACATAAAATTTGGCCTTTTGTGAAAATATTATATATAATTAAATGTTTTTGCACTTATTGTGTGAGAGCAAGTTTAATTTCCCAAACCAATCTATACAAAGCAATTCACAACCTCAATCTAACTCAGATTAACTTGTTTAATAGTAGAATTATCTAATCATCGGACGCCTGAAACCAGCTTTGCTGCATCTTTAATACGACCCATGGAACTGAGTCGCCGGGTCGCCTCCCATTCGACGAGCGAGAATCAATCGGACATATTTTACCGTCCAGATGAGACAGAGGAGGAGTGAGCCATCGCTGTAGGTCTTCTCCACTCTGTAGAATATCTCTGCAGGTTTAGAAGGCACTGAAATAAACAGTTACATGTAATCCACATGGATTATTGAAGCACAAATGAATGAGTTAAATTTACAGGCTTGTAAAATTGTGGCGCAACAACTGCACTAAAGAGTTTATAAGTCGAATAAAGAAACAAAACAAAACAATAAACCCGATTCCAGAGCAACACCACTCAATACAACACAATTGTACCATCTATGAATTATCATTTAATCTTAGCGTCCAAGTATTGATCTCACAGTTTCACTCCAGATCAACCAATGAACTATTTAGCTTTAAAACCTGCCCAGTACTGTTCATCTTTGGAGTAGTAAGACTGTGGCTACCCAGATGTTAGCTTTTTTCAGTCCAAAACACTCACAAAAAATATAAAAATCAACCAGGATTTTTGATTTCTTCCAAGGATTTATTAGTTTCTATGGCCACAGCTGCAAAACCAAGCCTTTCTTTAATATCACATTGGTTTTTATTTTCTTCCAGGCAACAAAGAACATCGTCTTTTTTTTTTTTTTGACTGCTTCACATCGACAGCGTGTCTTTAATCTGCCGGAACACAGACTGCTACAGGAGAGTATTCCTGCTCCCTTTGAGATAGCACGGATAATATGAGCAGCAACGACATTTGAGTTCCCTTATGGGTTAGACAGTAATTCTTTTATTTCAATCTGACTTATTTTGCTGCAAGGATTTGTTGTTTTGCTAATAATCAGAATCATGGTTGATCATCTTCAGCTCAAGTTTATTTTTTTTGACATGCGGTGGATTCTGTGACAGAAGTCAGAGTTAAATAAACCTGAATGCTTATTTACGTGTGTGTTGAACTGAAACTTCACCTCTGTTCAGCGTTCGGACGGTTATGACCAAACTCCAGTCGCTCCAGACGCCGGACGGCCTCCTGCAGGCCGCAGCCACTTCGTACGCCGTAAAAGGCAGGAGGTTTGCGATCGTGTAGTTCAGTTCCTCGCTGTGGTGTGCAGGAATACGATCGGAAACCTGGACGGAAGCCACAACAAAACATGATTTTGTCTCGACTTGTGAAACCGTCTGGCCGTCTTTGGGGTACATTGCGCTGTTCCTTCCTGAAACTCTTCACTATTTTTAATATTTTAGTTTAGAGGAGAAGGAGAAACATTAAAGTGGGAAACATCTTTCAGAAAAACATTGTTTGGAAAGTGCTTCCGCACTAAATGCTCGATAAATCAAACCAACAACATCAGGAAACATAAAATAGTTTCTGTTCATCTTGTTGTTGATCCGAAATCTGACGGCGTTTGATCCACTTAAAAGCTTTTTAACTCTCTCTGATTAAATCAAGTCCTGGGAGATTTAACTTTGACATCTTTGTTTTTGCACAAACCCCCGAGGATGGCCAGTTTGACCTCATTCATAGGATGCTGACCTCTGTCCATGTGAGAGAGTTGTTGGGTCTCTGACGAAGTCGACAGCTGCCGCTAACGGCGCTCTCCCACGACACAACCAGCGAGTCAGCAGTGGAACTGGCGAGAGTCAAAGCAGGACGAGGAGGTCTGACTGCAGAGACCCAACAAGGATTTCATCAGTTTATGGAAACAGAAGAATAAAAAAAAGATCGTATTTCATCATCATGTTTCCAACGGTTTTCACTTTGAGCAGCTCGTTATGGCGACACGCCAGGACACCGACTTTCACAAACAAACTAAATCAACTCGCAAAGTCAAAGTTGAGAAACTGAATTTTCCTAGACGACGACATTCAGTTTCAAAGCAAATTAATTCAGTTTGAATTTAGTGAAATTCATTTTTAACCCAATACATTAACTTTGAAATTGTGCCAACACAGATTCAGTTTCTGATGGCTCTGTTGCTCCCCAGAGGTTAGTACCAGGTAAAACGTAGCATGACGTAGAAACACTTACAGATACGGGAAAGACTTAAAGAAGAGGAACATATCTAAGTAAAGTTCAAGCATAAAATGTGCACAAAACAAAATCATGTGCACACGATAACACGCACATCATGTGACGTAAATTGCAAACAGAGTAGCATATGGAAAGATGGCTCTCCTTAGCTCTTTCCTCTCTCATGTTGCTTTTTAGGGGTTAGCTTATCCTGAGCTAGCTCTGTAGTTCTGCTGCTATGGTCCTACAATCAGACCACTTTCTCCTTCTACTCTCCGATTGGCATCGTTTGCTTTTATTAAAGCGACACTAAAGGAGTTTCAGTTTACGGTCGATTTTTGTGGCCCAAACTGCATTTTTTCCTTGAGCACCCTCCCATGGCGTGGTAAAATCCTGATCTCCCGGTCACCTGCAGTTGGATAGAACTACATTTCTGTTTCAAGCGTCTGTGTGAAGGATGAATAGTGATGAATCTAATTGTGGTGAAACAATGTCAGATGCAGATGATGATGATGATGATGATGATGATGATGATGATGATGAGGATGGAGATAAGAAACAGGGGAAGTTACGTATGCCGTAAAGCAGTCAGCACATTAGTGGTTGTTTTTATGTGGCAGGGTTCCTGCCACCCTCCTCAAAGTTGCTTAGTGCTGGTTAAAGTGGTGCAGACCACCTCAGGGTCATAACAGAGGCGTCATTCAATGATCTGTAAGTCAACGTATGATCACTAACGTTATGAAAAATATTTTATAAAGGTTGAAAAGTTGCTTTAAAACTTTTAACTTTCTGTTTTCTCTCCACCTGATGCACCTGATTCTGAATAGTAGATATAAAATAAATGAATGCATGTTAGTCCCAGCAGCCATGTCAATGTATATGTTTTTATAAATGCGTTGACTTTGAATGTATGAACGTCTTCCCGGTTGTTTTGAGAAGTGGAAATGAAAACAGTGAAAAGGAAACAGAATAAAAACCCATGAATTATAAAAATATAACAGCGGATTGAATTTAAATGAGTTCTCCTGGAAAAAAGAGCATTAAATGATGAAATTCTTAGGAGTCCACATAACTAAATAGGTTATAAATTAGTTTATGTGTGGACATAAGATTGCAGTATCAGGGAAATATGTAAAATGTGCATAACACCATTTAGGAAACACAGCATGTGCAACAAAGATATTATCATCAGCCAAAAAAGATCAGATAAAGTAGTTATGCAGCTTTAATCTGAATTAAATCAAACTACACGTTTCTGTTCACAATCTAGAGAATTAGAAAACCTGCTAGCAACTCTCTGGGTTTGCCTGCACAGACTTTGTGAGCTGTTGTCTTATTTATTGCTGGTCCTTCTTGGTCTCGGTCGTTTGGCTAACATTTGTTTCCCCTCAGAGGAAACGTGTTGGTGTTCTGACCCGAGTCGAACAGGCGCAGCGTCTGAGGCCGGGACCAAACGTCACTCCCCGTTAGGTAGCTCCTCATCCTGGCCGTCACGCTGAGCTCGGCCGCCGGGTTGAAGATCCCCAGGCAGGAGTAAACTTTCAACCTGCTGGGGAGCAAAGAGGAAGGAAGTCAGGCATCAGCTGGGGCTGCTGGGGAGAACTGGAGGTTCCAGCGCAGAGCTGCGCTCACCTGGTGAACACCAGGGAGGCCTCGGACTCGGACTCCTGGCTCCAGCTGCAGGTCACCGACCTGATCCTGTCCGAGTCTTCCTGGTAGTAACAGGACATGTTGAGGACTTCTGCGTCAAGGAGACACAAACCTCGAGTCAACTTTGACCCTTCTACTATGTCCTCTACTGGTGCTTAATAGCTGTAAGAGCAGAAATAGGGAAGACAGTGGAAGCTGTTTCTGCTGTAGTGTGTTTATTAGAGCATATTAAGGGATGTTTTAGTGTTTTAACTAATAAAATAAGTAGTTATAAGTATTCTTAGATCGAAAGTATTCATGGATTTTAGCCACCCTGCTTTAAAACATGGATATATGAGCAAAAACAGATTTTAGAGGTTGACATTTTTATAACAGAACGACAAAGTACCATTAATACATATTTTAGACCTATTTTTATTATTTGTTTCCTCAGCATCGTCCCTCGGATAAATACTTATCCGTCTGAGTTATTTTCAGCCTAAACACAAATTACACAGTGGTTCTGTACAATTTAAAAAGACATTTGTTTATCTAAAATATTTTCTTTAAAGCAAAACTAAAGAGGTTTCACTTTTGGTCGATTTTGGCGCCCCACTGCAGACGAAAGCGGTAATGTTTAGCCTGAAGGAAGATTGCATTTCCCATGAGCACCAGCGCCTATCATGGTAAAATCCTGATCTCCTGGTCAGTCGGCACATTTGTAGTCGTTGTGTGTGGCAGGGTTCCTGCCACCCTCCTGATTGAAGCGATACGGACCCCCTCTGGCCATGACAGAGGCGACATTCAAGTCGACGTATGATCACAAAAGTTATGAACATATTTTATTAAGGTCGAAACATTAGTTAGTATTGCTTTAATGTTTCTGTACCACACAGCAGCGCCTCTACAGGTGGCGGGGGGTAGGTTGCTTGTTTTTCCTCTAAAACTAAAATAAGAAAAAGAACAAAACATTCAGGCTAATAATTTAAAACCTCATAAAATAATCTGTATTTAATGAGTTTCTTTATGTGACCCTAACTCTCCTCCATACAACATTCTGCTCCGCATAACATAAATGAATCAATGTTTTAATGCTACAGGTCAGATGTGTTCTCCAGTCTTTAAATATTCATATCGATGCAAAATAAAGTCTTTCTTTGAACGTCTGGACTTGTCTCACTCTGTGAAGGCGACGGAGGTCTGCAGTCTCTCAGGTCGGTGACACAAACGCGATCGTTCGCCTCACATGGCTTCAGCTCCGGGTGTCTCACTGATATTTCTGCAGATAAAAAACGCCCCAAAAAAACCATTATGATTTATTGATCCACAGATTTAATGTGATGAGCTGTTAGAATCATAAACCAGATTAAATAATAAATCAAATCGCTGGTAATGACGTTAAATGTCTTCCTCATGTAAAGCTCTTTGACTTAAATGCTGCTAAAATAAAGTAAGAAAAATAAAGCTAGCTGTGGTTTTCTGATTAGATTTTGTTCATGTTTCTGCTCTCAACTCTCTGAAGGTCCTACTAAACTATGTACTCCCTACCTTTGACTACACCATTGGGACAAATATAATATTTTAATTGTCAGGCAGTCTATAGTCGCCATATAAAACTAAATTAGAGCCGCTGAAGTTACCGGAGTATTTTTTTTAGGCCGGCTAAATGTTTAATTTCAAATTTATTGTATACTTTTTTTGTCTTTTTTTGACTTTTTTTCTATATTTAGGTCCTGGAATAAAGAAAATAAAGATAAAACTGCGAAAGAGGATGGATGTTCCTAATCTGTCATGTCTATAAAGAACAAATGATCCATTTAACCAAAGTTTGGAGCAACAATAAAACTGATCAATCCAAAACATAACAATAAAAGTAGACCAACAAAGAAAACGTTTTAAGACGAACTTAAAGTTGATATTTAGGGAAAACTATGAACAAATAAACAAAAAGTTTCTGAAATAGTTTTGTTGTATGACAAATTAACACCTGTTAGGTAAGAATTGCTCAGGTTTATTGATATCTGGCATAAACATAAAAGCAGGCAGAACCATCACTGTTGGTTCAAGACAGGGAAAAACCACAGCTTTAAGAATCCTGAAAAATAACCCTGCAGCTTTAAGAATCCTGAAAAATAACCCTGCAGCTTTAAGAATCCTGAAAAATAACCCTGCAGCTTTAAGAATCCTGAAAAATAACCCTGCAGCTTTAAGAATCCTGAAAAATAACCCTGCAGCTTTAAGAATCCTGAAAAGTA
>JAVLVB010000124.1:1037681-1064451 GCA_032876305.1 Orestias chungarensis | reverse complement strand
AAAATAACCCTGCAGCTTTAAGAATCCTGAAAAATAACCCTGCAGCTTTAAGAATCCTGAAAAATAACCCTGCAGCTTTAAGAATCCTGAAAAATAACCCTGCAGCTTTAAGAATCCTGAAAAATAACCCTGCAGCTTTAAGAATCCTGAAAAATAACCCTGCAGCTTTAAGAATCCTGAAAAATATCCCTGCAGCTTTTAGTTTCACCCTTTTGTGAAAATCCAAAACATGAAAAAAGGGTAAAGACTATTAAATCTGCATCTTTATAACATCTGTATTTAAAAACATGATTTGGTTCCTTAATGAGTGTGAAAGGAGCTGCAGATCTCTGGAGGGACTCAACTCAACTTTAAACAGATCAACGAAAATTTTAATCAAATACAGAAAAACTATTTTTTTTTTTTAAAGCTTCAATCGGATTTGATCAAATACATGAAATCAAACATTCATAAGACCTGGATCTGAGTTTAAAAAAAGTTTATTTCCTCCATGATTGACACTGGGAAGAATTGTGCAAGTGTTAAAGAAACAGCAGGAGTTTAAAGTGCGAGTCCAGCTCACCCAGACAGAAGCTCAGAGTCCAGATAACGAGCTGCAGCCGCAGAGAGCAAAGGTCCATCCTGGCAACATCTGGCTGCTGCTGACAGGAGCAGACAACATCTGGAGGAGGAGGAAGAGCCCAGACCTGAGACCGAAGCCGCTGGCTCGCGTCACTGCGAGCACGTCTGCATCTACACTCTGCGACCACAGGGGGGCGATAGCGTGCATCCCTCTGCGTGTTCTGCGTTAAAGACCAGCTGATAAAATGATTGGACATTTATTTATAGTTTACAGATTTATTGAACTATGGATTAATATTGGGCTCAACAAAATATACACATTTCATCCGTCTCTGCAACCAAAATAATAATACTTCTGTTGTTTTGCTGCTTACGCAGTTCACGTATTCTTCAACACGTACGCAGAGGAATGAACGCTGTCGCCCCCCTGTGGTCGCAGAATGTCATGCAACACCTGTTTCAAACCCCGGAGCAGAACCAGAACCCTGGATTTTCCACGGCTGATCAGAAGTGGGACATATTATGTTACAGATGAATGTCAGCAGCTGCTCTCTGAATCTTCCCCCCCCGGCACATTTAGATGTGCAATTCTGATAGGAAATGAGTCTCTGAAAACACTAGAAAATAGTTTATTAATGTGAAACACTACAGAAAATATATATCCTCTTAACTTTCTCCACCAACATCGAGCAGCTTTTCCTCACCCCAATGTTTAACCCGCATTTAAAAATTCGTTAATTCAATTCCCCACAAACAACCCAAAGTTTATGTTTGTGTGTGTGCACTAATTTAATCACAAAAAAAGCAACAAGAAATTAAACTCATCAGTTTCACTTTTTAATCTCAATTTTTGCTCAAAAACAAAATCCCCCAATTTTTCTTTTTTTCCCATATAAAATGAAAGAAAAAAAAGAACACAACAAAACTTTTACAAACATTTCTGAAAACACAAAAAAAAGAGGGAGAAACTAGAAACAGATGGACTGTCTGGTTAGGAGGGGGGCTGGGGGGAGCGTTATCGCTGCGACACCGAGGCGGTGGCGCCTCCTGTTAGGCGAATCCTCAAACCGTCTCCCGATTCTCATCTCTGATGGCTGCAAAGTTTCATATAAACCAAATATTTGCACCAAGACATGTTGATTCGATTATTTGAACGTTTTTTTTTTTATCCCAGTTTCCTTTCAGCTTCCAGTGAAGAAAACCAGCAGAGATGACGATGAGCATCAATGACCTTTAAAAACATCTTGATTTTAAACCGAATAATGAATGTTTTTCACCTGATTCTGGCTGAATGAAAGCATGAATGGCGTCAAATCCAGACGGATTCCCACCTGCGGAGCTGTAACAGCAGAAGTCTTCATATTTTCCCGCTTTATTAATAATATGACATGATGCTAACAAGTCGGAGCGACCCGATTCTGGTTCTGTGCAGTCAGACTTCCTATGAACCCAACAGCAGCTGGACGCTCACAGACCGGCTCGGTTCTGATCCGACCGTTCACTCACCTTCTCCCTGGAAACTGACTCATAATTGGGAAAGCCCAAAGGGCGTTCAGGGGGTCAGAGGTCAGAAAACCAGAGGACAAACTAGCAGACAAGCTCAAATCGAGACGAAATCTGGAAATCTATGAGGGTTGGGTTCTGAAGAGGCGTCGGGTCCAAACAGAGCCAGACGCGTTCGAGGATCCAAGAAAGCATCTCTGTTCTGTTTCTGTGGAGCGACGGCGGTTAGTTTGGTCGGGCCAGACCTGGCGGGGGGGTCGAGGGTCAGTCTGGCTGTTATTTGGTGCGGAGCACCTCCAGCTGGTCCTGGTACTCTGTGAAAAGTCTCTGAAAGCGCAGGTTCTCGCCGATGACGGGCAGAACTTCACGCAGCAGCTCCCGTTTGTGCAGCCCCTGAAAAATACGAGAGACGGAGAGAGACGACCGTGAGACGACAAAAAAAAAACACACACAAAGAAACCCCTAAAAATACACGGATCATCAGCTTTTGTCCGTTCCGCCACCTCTCGCTGAACGGCTGACAAACAACAAAATAAGAGATCACCAGTCCCTCTGGAAAAACACGAGCGCAGAAAATCCCACAAAACCAAGGAAATGGTGCACAAAACTTGGGGGTGCGCATGATTAAAAAGCCGCATATTCACAGCATAAATAACATCTTAGCGCAGAAATCACAGAAATATTTAAATTTGCTTGATTTTTTAGTGATCCTGCATTTTTTCTGCAAAAATAATTGATTATGTTTTTACTTTGACTGACACTAACGCCCCCCCGACAAAAGTGAACGGTCCAGCGCATCGCGTTAGTTAGCATGCTAACACTTGCTTAAAGCGTTAGTTAGCATTCTAACAGTTGCTTAAAGCGTTAGTTAGCATGCTAACAGTTGCTTAAAGAATTATAGCTAGCATGCTAACACTTGCTTAAAGCGTTAGAGTTAGCATGCTAACACTTGCTTAAAGCGTTAGAGTTAGCATGCTAACATTTGCTTAAAGCGTTAGAGTTAGCATGCTAACATTTGCTTAAAGCGTTAGTTAGCATGCTAACACTTGCTTAAAGCGTTAGAGCTAGCATGCCAACACTTGCTTAAGAGCGAAACGAAACCAGACGCTGGTTAGACGGCTGAGGCGGCTGTAGGACGGCATTAAGAGTTCGCAGCTTTATCATCTTGCATCAGGTAGTAGGTTAGAAGATGTGGAAAATAATCAAACAAAAATGAAAAATGAAATAAAAATCGTGGAACCGTTTGAGCTTTTACGTTACAAAATTTTAACCATTTCAAGGCTTTTTTTATATGAACGTTGAGCGGATACAGACGTGAATGTTGCTGTTCTGTCCAATAATCGATATTTAAGTATTTTTATTTTGTGATATTGCTGTAGTACGTGACCAATCCGACCTCTCCTTAAAAAAACAAATGCTAACAACATGGAAATAAACATCCATTTGTAATATAACTTAGCCGATACCGATATTAATAAGGCTGTTTTGGTGAATAACCAATAAACAATTTAAAGGAAAAATATGTTGATTCAAAATTTCAGTGTCAACAAATCCCAAAAAGGTTGGGACAAGTAGCAATAAGTGGCTGGAAAAAGGAAATGGAGCATATACCGAACAGCTGGAAGACCAATTAATACTTATTAGGTCAATTGAAAACATGATTGGGTATAAAAAGAGCTTCTCAGAGTATCAGTGTCTCTCTGAAGCATAGATGGTAAGAAGATAACCAATTCCACCATTGTTGTGCAGAAAGATAGTGCAGCAATACCAGAATGGTGTTACCCAGCGTATAATAGCAAAGACTTTTAAGTTATCATCATCAACTGTGCATAACATCATCAACAGATTCAGAGAATCTGGAACAATTGCTGTGCGTAAGGGTCAAGGAGTAAAACTCTACTAGATGCTCGTGATCTCCGGGCCCTTAAACGTCACTGCACCTCAAACAGGAATGCCACTGTCAAGGAAATATCAGAATGGGCTCAGGAATACTTCCAGAAAGCATTGTCAGCGAACACAATCCACCGTGCCATCCGCCGTTGCCAGCTGAAACTCTACAGTGCAAAGAGGAAGCCATTTCTAAGCAAGCTCAGACGTTTGCACTGGGCCAGGGCTCTTTTAAAATGGAGTGTGGTAAATAGGAAGATTGTTCTGTGGTCAGATGAGTCACGATTTGAAGTTCTTTATGGAACACTGGGACACCATGTCATCCGGACCAGAGAGGACAAGGATAACCCAAGTTGTTATCACCGCTCCGTCCAGAACCCTGCATCACTGATGGTATGGGGTTGCATGAGTGCTTGTGGCATGGCCAGCTTGCATGTCTGGAAAGGCATTGTTAATGTAGAGAACTATGTTCAGGTTCTAGGACAACATAAGCTCCCATCTAGACGTCATCTCTTTCAGCGAAGACCCTGCATTTTTCAACAAGATAATGCCAGACCACATTCTGCAGCAATCACAACATCATGGCTACGTAGGAGAAGGATCCAGGTACTGAAATGGCCAGCCTGCAGTCCAGATCTTTCACCTATAGAGAACATTTTGCGCATCATAAAGAGGAAGGTGCGACAAAGAAGGCCCAAGACGATTGAACAGTTAGAGGCCTGTATTAGACATGAATGGGAGAACATTCCTGTTTCTAAACTTGAGAAACTGGTCTCCTCTGTCCCCAGACGTCTGTTGAGTGTTGTAAGAAGAAGGTGGGATGCCACACATTGGTAAAAAATGGCCTTGTTCCAACTTTTTTGGGATTTGTTGACGCCATGAAAGTTTGAAACAACATATTTTCCCTTAAAATGACACATTCTCTCAGTTTAAACTTTTGATCTGTGATTTGTGTTCTATTCTGAATAAAATATTAGATGTTGGCAGCTCCACATCATTGCATTCAGTTTCTATTCACAATTTTTTTAGTGTCCCAACTTTTTTGGAATCTGGTTTGTATGTCTAGATTGCTTCAGTCGTCACTGGCCTGCTCTGTTACACGACCAAACAAATACCACATGAACAAGCTAAAAACCAATCTGAATATATGTCCAAAATATAATTTGTAGTTTTCAACAATCAGACGGGGGGTGAAGGCGAACATGATCATGCACAATGAATGTTTGAATAAATCACCTACAGTACATATTTATGTAATTTCAATCATGTTTTCATACGAATAGAAATACGTTTGGTTAGAAAAGAACAAAAACAAGGAACATCGTGGAGTCAGGACTGATTGTTACCAGAGTTGCTGGTTGCCAGGATGAAGCAGCCGATTTGTGGACCGGACCCAGAAGCTCCTTACAGAGTTCCCGGAGACGATATTCTGAACCTGGAAGACGAAGGGGAAACAGAGGATTTAAATGAGGGACCGTGGCAGAAGTAACGACTGAGCGGAACCAGGAACTCATTAATCAGCATTAATGTGACGGCAGATCTTTGTTTCCAGCTTCAGTTTTCACTACAGTCATACATCAGGTCTGCAGAGTTGGATCATCATGAAAGAGCTAGCCTCTCTGCTGAGCCCACACATCCTGGACACACGCAGTTCAGACTTTCACCTTCAGGGCGGCGCTTTAGAGCCAATTCCTGCCCACCAGGATGCGTCTCTCTGATGAAGAGTTAGTGTCTAGATACTTCGGACACTGACACTTTTTTTGTGGTCGTTCTAACTTCTAATTAAAGGCGACTTCTGTGTGACGGTTCACGAACTCAAAGAAGAAGAATGTAAAACTCTTGCAGCCCCAGCGCCATGTTTATGTCTGTAACGACGGACGCCGCCGTCTGTGGACCGACGTTAAAGTCGTTGAGCGACGGGAGCCGACAGCATCTTTACAAGATCAGAACGAGACGAAGGAAGCTAAGAAAAAAAAGAAAGCTAAACTCGGGCACCGCTTGGTTCAGATGTTGTTTACGTCCAGATTTGCCACGTTTGGCTTCTTCTGCTGCTAAATTAGGAAAAGATTCACAACAATGACGGAAAAGACGACAACAATTCAGACGAGACACTTTAAAAAAACCTTGGGACACGTATCTGATGTTTCTGCAAAACCGGCATATTTATCCATATATCATCTTCCGCCCATCAGGGATCAGGTCACAGGGGCAGCAGGATAAGAAGGGAGACCCACACTTCCCTCTCTTCAGCCACTTGGGTACTTAAACTTGAGGCAGGATCTCCCCCACTCTAAAGACCATGGAGCCCTCAAACTCTGAGGCACCGATTCTCACCCCGGCCGCAAACTGCTCCAGAACCCTCGGGTAGACCCGACTAGGGAGGCGTACGCTGCGTTCACACCATAAACCGTCTGGAGCGTCCAGTTTACATGCAAAGTCTATGTAGGCGCGCGTCATGGAGCTCCGAAAGTTCTCACCCGTCGAGACGAGAGCGTTTGGAGCGTCTGACACCCAAAACACTAAAATTTTAATTCTGCTATATTTTAAATGTTTTTTTATGCAGTATATTTACAACATTTCTACAAAGTTTAAGAAATATTAGTCTTTATGAAGTTTGCAGAGTTCACACCAAAAAGCGTCTGGAGCGTCCAGTTTACATGCGAAGTTTGTAAAAGCACGTCTGGGAGCGTCAAAGTCTCACACACCAGAGTGTTTGTATTGTTTTGGGGGTCGAGAGCGTCTGACTCACTAAACGCTTCCAACGCTCAAAACGCTCGAGTTGGGAAAATGTAACTTTGGCCGCTGGACCTATCAGAGAGCTCCTTCTATGTGATGTAGTGACAAACTTTCCAACGGGGCGGAAGATTCTGAAGTGATAATGGAGGATAGATTTATTGTGGCTGTTTTCTCTAATTCCAGTGAAACTAGCGGTGAAATCGACCCTCGTAGGAGGTGGAGAAAATCACCAAACTCTGAACCCTGCTGGATTATTGCCCTAGTTACAGATATGGCGCCGAGGCAGCCGACAACCACGCTCTCTTGGTTTTTTATTAAATAAAGCAGAGCCGCTCTCAGTTTCATCCACGTTTGAAGTTTGGTATGAATGCAGCGTTACAGTGCAACTCCTCTTTATTTAAAAACATTGGTTGCATGAATAAATGAGGTTGGGTCCATTCATTCCCGCTAGCGTTCGCGAGCCGATTCTGTCCGATCCGTACCTTCATTGACGAGGAAGCGGGCGTAGATGAGCAGCCAGTAGCGGTACTCCTGCGACGACTGCAGCGTCAGGGCGGACGCCAGCTGGTTCTCCAGGAAGGCGAGCGTCATGCTCTGCTGCAGGTGGTGAGGCGTGGAGGACAGGCGGGACGCCAGCCGCCCGGCGCTGCAGGGGTGACAGGAACCTAGTTAGTCTGGAGGAAGCTGCAGAGGCGGCAGCGGCGAAGGCTCAGACAATTAAAAAAACAAACAAACAAGAAGGAAAACTTACTTTAAGTTGCGTCCCTGCACGACGGCCAGCGGCCCCGAGGAGGCGGGTGCATCATGGGAGGGAAGGCAGCTCCTGAAGTCGGCACACTGGACCAGAGAGTCTCGTTTGTCTGCGATCAGAGTCCTGGAGGAGACGGAGCGCTGTTAGCCACGGAGTCTTACTGGCAAAACTGTCGGCTCAGCCGTTCAAAGTTCTCACCACGTCTCCAGAGACAAGCTGAAGCAGTAGGACTTCCCGTTGGAGAGCCCGATGATGGGAACGCCCTGCTGGGTCAGCAGAGACAGGGTCACCGTGGTGTCAGCACCTGGGGACACAAACCGGATGAAATTCAAGGTATAAAAACTGAGGAGATTCTTTTCAGAGCTGCCACTTATCTGAGACTTATTTCTACACACCGGAGCAGACAGCTGTGGACAAAACATCATACTCAGGTGGGCATTACTGCCACCTAGTGGTTCAAATGTCCAACATTAGACTGGCAGAAAGAATGTTGGGAGTTGGGGCTGCATGATATTAGTAAAAACCTTCTAACACTGCAATACATGTTGCAACTAGGGCTGCAACCTAACATTATTTTCATAATCGACTAATCTGTAGATTATTTTTAAAATTAATCACTTTTTATTATTAGGTTATTTGGCGTTTACTTTCCCATATAAGCTATTAAGATCAAATTCTCATAAGAAAAATAAGAAAATTTTGCTGTTCACTGCAATTTATTTGACATGGTTTAAAGGAAGAAACAACCATAACAGTTTAGAATATTTGTTTATTTTTAGGGAATAAATTTAAGAGGTGTTCGTTTATTGTTGCATGTTTTTTTCTGCACACCTGCAACTCTAAATTAATATGAACTGAATTCATTAACAGTATTTAGAGCGTTTATTTTCTTATTAGCTTATTTTACCGCGCTGGTTGTTCCTCTCCTGCTTCAACTCCATCATGTTTTTGTCTCAGATGTTCACTTAAAGAAGACTTTCCTACATTTTCCTGCTCCACCATCTTGCTCAGGGCAAATGTGTTTATGAGCCATGCACTAGCAAAACAAGGCCAACGATTGGCTGACTTCTTCTTCTATCTTCCACTGGCAAATCACAGCGTTAAGTAGCTCATTACTGCCACCTATTGACAGCAGATATAACAGATTGTGTTAAAAATAGACGCTTACAGTAAAACGGGATTATAAAGCTACTAATCGTCGACTAAATTAGCTTTCAACTATTTTAATAATCGATTTGAATCGATCAGTTGTTACAACTCCAGCGGAAACATGAAAAACTTTACTGTAACATCTCTTTAGGTGACGATGCATCACAGTGATCTTACCTCCATTTGTAAAGGTTACATGTCTGGTTTCTCTATATTTATTTTTTATTGTTACAGCTGTATGAGATAAAAATAAAAACAATGTAGATAGTGTTACTGAGACAACGATGCATTTGCAATATACTGTGCGCGACCAGGGAGTGATCAGGAAGGTCATGGAAACATCCCAACCGAGTAGGAACAGGGCATGGGTATCGTCACAAAACTCACAAATGACTTTGTTTTATTCTTTATCAGTCACAGTTCGATCCAATATCCAATAAAGAACTTGAATATCGAGGAGTATTGGATATTTATCACTTTTAATCTAATTGAAACCTGGGAGTGCTTTATTAAAGTGTATAAATTAAAGTGAATGTAATGTTACAAAGTTTTTAATCCTCGTTTGTAAAACACTCCTCGCCAGTAGGTTGGCAGCGTGGCCCTTCAAATAGTTGTTTGACAAATGGAGTTAAACTAAAAATAAAAAGATGACGATGACTTCACATTAAACTGTTATTTGTGAGCCAATTTAGCTTTCAGCTGTTGGCAAAGAACCAGCGCTAGCTGCTACGCTAACTCATCCAACCTGCTACCACCTCTTTGAGAGACGCCTTCACGATTTAGAGTCTCACCAGATAAAATAGTCTGCAGGGACTCGTTCTTCACCAGCGCTTTCTGCCTCTGAGCGTCCCTGCGAACAAACACAAACGCACCCGTCAGCTTCCAGGTCCAACGAGGAAACACATCTTAAACCTGATCGTTTCCGTGCGCAGCCCTGACCAGACGGACAGCGTCGCTCCGGCCGTCAGAGCCATGACGAAGTGGGCGGAGCAATGCAGGGCAGAGGCGGGCGTGGCCAGCTGAATGGCGGGGAGCAGGCGGCGGCCGCAGCAGGAGAACACCGACAACATCCGGTCCTCACAGGCCACGGCGAGAATGTCGCTGAGGAAGAGGAGGAGACCTTTAGCAGATCGGTGTCTTTCTCTTTATGCCTTTCTTTCTTGAAATGTTTGCTTTACTTGATGCTGAAGTACTTAATTTAGGGGATGTACGATACATCGGCATTAACGCTGTTAGTCATGGTTCAACACATTGGAACTGGGCCGATATTAACAACAGACATTTGTTTCCATCTTGTTTCTGTTAGTGTTTTCAGTATTTAACGGATGCATAGAAGCAATGTTGTTTATTCAGGGTGTCGAAAGGATGGGAAAATTTATCAATTGCCGGCAAATATCAGTAATCAGCCACGACTGCAATATTATACATAACGACATGGGTCTACATTTTCAAATCTGTGCCTCCTTAGCTTTAACCAGTCCGCCCAGAAAAAGATGGAAAAAAATCCTTGAATCTGCGGTAAATGCTTCTGAATGTAGGAGAATAAACCTGCTTCTCTCACATATAGTAAGCAGCAAACATGACATAACATAGCAGCATAGCTGAGCCAGTTATTTAGTCCCGTTATGCTAACTTAGAGTCTTGGACCATTTAAGGTCATCTATAACGTAGTATGAGCAAAATATGAACACTGCTTAGTTCTGAAATCCAGAATATGTCTAAGAACAAAGCCAGTGGTAAATAACTTAGTGTCAGTAAAAATTAATTAAAAAAAACTCTAGACTCTACGTAATTCTGCAATTACTGTGCTTATTCATCGCCCTTTCCTTGATTTTGTGGGATTTTCTGTGATCGCAGAATCGCGATTTTCTGGAGGGACTGGATAATGTATAATTAAAAGCTGCTGCACACCAATAACCCCCCCCCCCCCCAAAAAAACTATAACCTATAAAAAACGACTAAAGCAGCTAAAGAAAGTTTTAAGATGAATAATTTTCCTCTGCATTTACACGACCTGGAGAAGTTTCTCTGAAATTTGCAGCCGTGAGCTGAGATGCAGCGGCGGCGCCCCCTACCTGCTCCCCGCTGCGATGATCACAGAGCAGGGCAGCAACGAGGTCCAGTCCCGTCCATCTCTAGAGCAGCGCAGCTGGCTGAGCTTCGAACCGCCAACCACCGACGCCTCGTTCTCCACCTCCAGGAAGACTGACGGCTCCATGCTCACCTGCAGAAAAAACCCCCCCAAAAACAAAACAAAACAGAAGACTCAGTCCAGCTGCTGTGAGATCAGGTTGAGTATAATATTTATCCACATGAGATAAACAGACTTCTAGAAAATGAAAAATTACAATAAATAACGTGACAAATAATATTTCAACTTTTCATTATTATGTAAATTACAAATTATTGAATGAATACAGAAAATAATTAAACTTCACCCAAACTTGCTTTGACACTGAGGTCAATAGTTTAAAGGAACAATAAACAAGTTTTAGTTTAGATTTTGGCGCCCCACTGTGGACAAAAGTGGTAGTGTTTTAGCCTGAAGGAAGACTGCATTTCCCATGAGCACCAGCGCCTTGCGTGGTAAAAATCATGATCAGTCTGATTGAAGCACATTTCTGTTTCCAGTATCTGTGTGAAGGATGAATAGCGATGAGATGATGAATCTAATAGCGGTGAAACAATGTCAGATGATGATGTTGGAGATAAGAAACGGGGGAAGTGACGTATGCCGTAAAGCAGTCGGCTGGAGTTGCTCAACCAAAACTTCTAGTTCATAAATCCGAACTATTGATTTAAGGGATTGCATCACTTTCCAGTGAAAATATTGACTTCAGATCGACAGCAAACGTGAGTTTGACGAGTGAAGTTGACGGTTTATATTAGTTGCGTTAAACTTTAGGCAGCTACTTCAGAGATGCACCGATCAAGCTTTCTCAGGCAGATACCGATTTCTTGTTTCCTGGAGTCAGAGCTGCTGAAGTTGATATATTTGTGTCTGGATCTTATCAACAGTGAATTTGTTCTTGGACAAATATTCTTAATTCTTTCCGAGCAGGATTCTCTCCCATAATCAAAAAGACGGATTATTGACCTCAACACCTGACCTTATTCCCTCCGGGCAGGATTTTTATTTAAATGGACGGCGGGTTGCAAATATTAGGAACATTTTTGGAATTATCGTTTAAACCAAGAGTGCCCAACCAGTCGATCGCGATCACTAGTCGACCACGAGGTTATGACCTGTTATGACATGACAGGAAGTGGGTGTTGCCAACTTAGCGACTATGATGCTATATTTAGCGAGTATTCAGACCATCTAAAATAAACTAAAAAAGAACAAACTAAAAATTACAAAAGAAACAAAGAAAAGAAAAAATTATTTTCAAATTTGTTTCGGCCAGTCACGCACTCGTGAGCTTCTACCAGCAGTTGTGTGCGTGGATGTATTCGGCGTGGATGTGTTCGGCGTGGATGTGTTCGGCGTGGATGTGTTCGGCGTGGATGTGTTCGGCGTGGATGTGTTCGGCGTGGATGTGTTCGGCGCTGCTACCTGTTCAACCTGCGCTGGAGAACTTGCAGCACACGGACGACATCACGGAGAAGCTGTGGAACGCCGTGCTGGCCGGAGAGAGAGTGTGTGTGTGTGCGTTTATATAAATAGTTATAGTATAGAAATAGTATAGTCATTGTAGTAAATAGTGTTAATAAAAGTGGTTGTTTATTAAAGTTTTTTTTTGCATTTTACATATTTTACAATAAATTGTTTGGTCATTTATTTTTGCACAATTGAGTTATTTGTCATGTAATCTGATTTCAACGAGAAACTGTTTCAATTAAATTAATATTTTAATCGGAGAATTATAAATAAAATTTCTCAGACTACAAGCACAATCAACTAAGTTTGCATGAAAGGAAAAATTATAATAATTAGGTCTTCGACAAAAGTTAAGCATTCATCCCAGGTCTTCAATCAAAACCAATACAGTAACATATTTTCCTTTCTATAATAGGTATTTTTACTTCTGTTAAGGTTTTTGTTCGTTATGAAACACTGCAGACATTCTCTCATGTTAGGTAAGCAAATTTGGTCAGTAGCCTATATGGATTCAATGATGTGTTAGCAATCCCGTTTCCCTCCTAAATTTATAAATATGAATTCCCCTGCTGCCTAAAAATGCTTTGATAAAGTGAAAACTCAGTGAAGTAATCAGTAATCGTTCGGTACGAAAAGCTAGCCTCCTCCTCCCAGTGCCAGGTCTCCCACTAAGGTAGGAAGTGATTTCCTTTTTTCAAACAGAGATCCACCTGTTTTTTATGTGGTTTATTTTTATGGCTGTTGCTCATCATGCAGATTGGTGTGTGTGTGTGTGTGTGTGTGTGTGTGTGTGTGTGTGTGTGTGTGTTTGAGAGAGGGCGGGTTTGTGATGTGATGTCTAATGGTTGTATGACAAGAACAAAACATGTTGTGAGGATAGTTACTGCAGGCTGGAAATGATCTGTGGGGGTTTGCGATGTTGACACTGGACTGGTAGATCTCAGGAGGTTGGCTACTTGAAAAGTAGATCTTGGACAAAAAAGGTTGGGCACCCCTGGTTTAAACCATCGAGCTCCTTTTGCTCCTTTTTAGGATAACGGGCCGGTTTTGTGTTTTCCTTTCAAACTTGCTTGTTTTTGACCGTTGGAGCGGATCCCAGCCCATATGAGCCGATACCTGCAGACTGAACGCCTTCCGTAGACTCGGAGTGGGAAGTCTGAGAGCAGCTGCAGGGGGTGGAGGAGCTGTGGTCCGGCCGGGCTCTCGCTCAGCCGGGGGCGGAGTTATCTGCGGGGTTAAAGGTCAGACGCCGAGATCTGGTTAGAGTCCTCAAGGGTTAACAGCCCGGTGAACAAGAAAGTGGTTACCTGGGTGAACTGTTGGGTGACGCTGGTGGTCATCTTGTCCTTCCTCGGTCGTCCCTTCTTCCTCTTCTCCACCACTTCGCCGCCGTCCAGCAGCAGCAGCTCAGGCTTCCTCTTGGCGAAGGCCAGGTTCTTGTTGATGGCGGCCATCTTGTCCTCGCTGTCGCTGCTGGTTTCCTCCTTTGTTTTGGCGTCCCTCAGGGCAGAGACGGCATCCTTCGGCCTGTCGGATGAACGAAATTAAACCATTTCTCTCTTAAGAATCCTCGACATGTTGTAATGATCTGCGTCCGGCGGAAGCCACCTCTCCAGAGGTGCGAGTCCGGCCATGGAGGAAATGGCGGACGGGATCCCGGGCGTGGCCTTTGACCTCTCCGTGAAGCGGGAGTCCAGGGCTTTCATCGGCTCGATTTTGGAGGCCGACGTGAGCAGCAGGCTGGACCTAAGCCTGAAAGCAGAGAAGGAGAGCAGTGGGTAAACGTGAATGAGTCCGGTACGGGAACGTCTCCGCTCGCAGTGCCAGGCGTACCCGTCTCTGTCGTCCTCCGGGCCTTTGGCGGCGCTGTTGGTGGGAGGCGAGGCGAGCGCGCCGTCCTGGTTCGGCCTCGAGCTCAGGGCGGAGGGCTGCCCGGGGCTGGAGTCCGAGTTGAGCTGAGGAGCGAGCTGGTTGGACAACGAAGAGCCGGACGGGAGGATGGGGGCGCTGTTGAACAGAGCCGGGGAGAAATCTCTGCAGGAAAACGGGAGAACGGACGGCGAGTTATTTCAGGTCAGAGCGCCACGGCAACGAGCCGGACTATCATGGAGGACACACGGCGCCGTCATCTGATCACTTTGTTAGTTCTGAGGTAAAATGTTAAGCTACAAAATAAGTGCTACTATTTAGCCTTCAGTTTGGGATCGGGCGATATGGAGTTAAAGTTTACTGAATTTATAAAGTGTGGCAACAATAACGGAGCCGAAGCCTCAAACGGAAACATCTCTCAGCTGCTTTTACTGAAACACCTGATTCCAGCATGTTTTGGTAGGTTTTCTCACCCTGTGTCAAGCTGAGCGATGCAAAGTGGCGTGATCCGTCTTCTACCGTCTGCCGTTCTCGTCTCGACCTGCTTCTTTAGAAGGTTCTGCAAAAGGGGGACAAGAGACACAGAAATCTGAAGAAGCTCCATGCAGAAAGAACACAGATCCGGATTGGAACCCGAGACCTTCATAAATGACACTCGACTAGAGCTGAAAAAATTAATCGATTTAGTTGATTAAAATCGATTATCAAAATAGTTGATGACTAGTTGCTGCATATTCACGTTTTACCGTTAGCGTCTATTTTTATCACAATCTGTTATATCTGCGGTCAATAGGTGGCAGTAATGAGCTACCTAACGCTGTGGAGCAGTAGAATAGGTCAGCCAATCGTTAGCCTTGTTTTGCTAGCACATGGCTCATAAACACATTTGCCCTGAGAAAGATGGCGGAGCAGGAAAATGTAGGAAAGTCTTCTTTAAGTGAACATCTGAGACCAAAACATGTCGGAGTTGAAGCAAGAGAGGAAGAACCAGCACGGCAAAATAAGATAAGAAAATAAACGCCCTAAATACTGTTAATGAATTCAGTTCATATTAATTCAAAGTTCCAGGTTTGCCGAAAAAAAAACAAGCAACACTAAACGAATACATGTGGAACAAGACGCTCACCCCCACAATGTCTACCACTTACTAACTCTGTTCTAAACATGCTGGTAGACAGAGACATTCATATTTGTAAAAAATAATGCCCAACAAAAGTCGGCCTCCTGCTGGACATTCACAATAAAGATCAAATTAAATAGGAATTTAAATGTAGACCAGAATAAGGGCTGAGATTATTGTTAATATGCTCTAAACTCTATTGGTTGTACGGAATTTGTATCTTTAAACAAAGTTAAATTAATTGCAGTGAACGGCCCAATTCTCTTTTGATTTCCTCTTTTTTAATTATTCATATTTAATAGCTTATACGGGAAAATAAATGCCAAATAAATTAATAATAAAAAGCGAGTAATCGTAAAAAATAATCGACAGATTATAAAAATAATCGTTAGCTGCAGAGATACATACACCTCACCACGTTCAGTTCAAATTCACACAGAGCGAGCGTGGGTCACATGAGTTCACCTTCCTGATGTCCTCCAGAGACTCTCCGTTCATCACGCTGTTGACTTTGGGAGCTGCGGACCCTGGTCCAGCGGCGGCAGCCGCAGCGGCGGCGTTGGTCTGCGCAGAGTTCTGGCGCTCCTGCTGGTACTTGAGCATCTCTGGGTTCTCGATGATGGTGGTTGAGAGCTGGACCTCGGTGTTGGTGATGGCCAGACTCTTCCCGTAGATGTTCTGGTGGATGGTGTTCTGTGTGGCACACGGATCAGACGCAAAGGCGTTTTAAGCTGCTTCAGGTCATCAAACAGAAAACCACCCCAATAAACTAAAGGATTTAAAAGATACACTGCATTTTTAAATGTTTTAATTAGTCCTGGACAGAGTTAGAACTCGAAAAAGATTTGTGCAGTCCTAACACGATCTGTGCGCATGTATCAGATGATTCGTGTTCCTGTACTTAACAGTTTTTATGCGCAATTAACAAATTTTGCACACAAAAGCTATGTAAGAATAAAAAAAAGAAAATGACTTTTGAGTCAGTTTTTGGTCGTTTAACTCGCCAGAGTGGCGGACAGCTTATTCACCAGCCACTTGATAAATGTACTCGCTTATGAGCACTGGTTCAGACCAAACACGTCCATAGTGTCAAGCGTCCCTACTTCCCGTTTTCTCCAGTGGGACTTCCTGTCCCTTCAACGGTCTATTTGTACAATGCTGGACGAAACTGAGAGAACGGTTCGTATTTATTTAATAATAAACCAAGAGATCGTTGTCGTCAGCTGCCTCTGCCCCATATCTGTAACTACGGGAAAAATCCAGCAGCGTTCAGAGATTGGTGATTTTGTCCACCTCCTCCAGGAGCTTAACGCTGACGAGGGTCGATTTCAGCGCTAGTTTCACTGGAATTAGAGAAAACAGCCACAATAAATCTATCCTCCATTATCACTTCAGAATCTTCCGCCCCGTTGGAAAGTGCGTCACTATCTAACGTAGAAGGAGCTCTCTGATTGGTCCACGCTCAACGCGCTGCTCTGGACGTAACTCACAAGACCTTTCAACTCAAGACTTTGCGTAGCGGCACATGAAATCCCAGTTGCGGACTTTTTCTTATAGTGAGCCACTTTGTCTTTCTCCAACAAGTAGAGCTTTTAACACACACACTGATGCGTTTAAGAGAAAAACACCTGCTCTAGTTTCATTTATTGTTAGCATTTAATTACATATCGTCAGCAAACAGGTGTTGGTTTTGATTCGATTTGATTATGTAAATGTTTGGGGTAGTTAGTTCTACTACAAAATGTGACAGTGAGATTAAACACAAACATTTTGAGATTAATCACGATTACACATTCAAATTATGCCCAGCACGACATCATAAGTCATCATTTTAAGGGAATCTGAGTTAGTGACTTTTTAACACAGTATTATAGTCTGATCGGTAAAACTGGGCCTAAATTAGAAGCCAATATTTATTTCCAACCTGGTTTCTTTGTTTTTGTGCGTTTCTGGAGGGCAGGGGGTTTAGTCATGTGTTAATTTTTTTGGTGCTTGCAACCTAATAAACCTTATTAAATCTAATTAAAAATCTAAAAAAAATTGTCGTCACTCAATATTATCAAATAACGTAAAACTATCTGGCCATATTTTCATGTTTCTTGTCACCTTTGAACATATTTTAACACCAAAAACATGGCGGGTGCTGGTCGGCAGGTGGGTTTTTCTGGGGGAATCCCTGTAATACCCGTAAATATCGGTGATCGGCCACAAACGTGGCAATCCGTTAATATTGGATACACTTTTTTTCATTAGTGCATCCCTAGTTCTACCATGTCAAAAAATGGCTTGTATTGGCAGACAACCTTGCCTTTGAGCCAGGCAGGCTCCACGTCTTCCTGGGATGCACCAGGAATATCAAACAGCTCGCGTTCGTGTTTCTGAACCGGAGATTCCTCTCATCTGTTGCCACGGAGCCGCACTCAGCCACACAAAAGAAGAGAAAAGGCCTCTTTCTGTTTCACCTCCGCTAAACTCAACAGCTGCTTACAGGAACAGTCAGCAGAGCCCTTATGGGGAAGGGACAGGAAGCGCCGTGAGATTGCGTGCTGTCGCCTATCAGTGACCTCTGACCTATACGGTTACAGCAGGCCATCGGTAAGGATAAGGAGCCTCTCCTTGTAAGGCTCTACATTTCTTGAGATAGTCATGATTTAAAATGCTAAAAACATGAGCTACAAAAACAAAATTATTAATATTCATCTTGTTTATAGCTTTATGTCTTTTTTTCTTTTTTTAGTGGCTTTTATTCAATAGAAGAGGAGAATTGAAAAGATTTTCTCCTGTTGGTTTGATGCTGGTTTAGAGTGTCTCTACTCCAGTTAATTAGTCAATTTCTCTTAAAAATCGCGATTCCCCAATCGCAGACAATCCCGCAAAATCAATGAAATATGCAGAATATGTATGGGTGCGCATAATTCTTAAAAAGCCACATATTCACCGCATAAAAAGCATCTAAGCGCAGAATTCACAGAATTATGTAAATTCACCTGATTTTACTGATCCTCCATTTTTCCTCAGAAATTTGAAATAATTTATTATTTTCTAACTTTTGACTGACACTAACCCCTCCAGCCAAAAGTGAATGCTCCAGCGCGTCACGTAGTGACGTCATCCGCTCCGTGTGCCACCATATCAAACACTACCCAACACTAAATTGTTAGAGTTAGCATTCTAACACCTACTTAAAGCGTTAGAGTTAGCATGCTAACACTAGCCTAAAGCGTTAGTTAGCATGCTAACACTAGCCTAAATCTTTAAGTTAGCATGCTAACACTAGTCTAAGGCGTTAGTTAGCATGCCAAAAATTGCCTAAATTGTTAAAGTTAGCATGCTAACACTTGTTTGAAGCGTTAAAGTTAGCATGCTAACACTAGCCTAAAGCAATAGTTAGCATGCTAAAACAAGCCTAAATCTTTAAGTTAGCATGCTAACACTAGTCTAAGGCGTTAGTTAGCATGCCAAAAATTGCCTAAATTGTTAAAGTTAGCATGCTAACACTTGTTTGAAGCGTTAAAGTTAGCATGCTAACACTAGCCTAAAGCAATAGTTAGCATGCTAAAACTAGCCTAAATCTTTAAGTTAGCATGCTAACACTAGTCTAACGCGTTAGTTAGCATGCCAAAAATTGCCTAAATTGTTAAAGTTAGCATGCTAACACTTGTTTAAAGCGTTAAAGTTAGCATGCTAACACTTGCTTAGAGCGTTAAAGTTAGCATGCTAACACTTGCTTAAAGCGTAGTCTAACTAGTAAGCAAGTAACGCAAATGGACTGAAGTTCATGCAACGCCTTACTACAGGTAGCTTTAAGTTAGTTACAACTGGCTTTGTTCTTAGACATATTCTGGATTTCAGAACTAAGCAATGTTCATATTTTGCTCATACTACGTTATAGATGACCTTAAATGGTCCAAGACTAAGTTAGCATAACGGGACTAAAAACCTGGCTCTGCTATGCTGCTATGTTATGTCATGTTTGCTGCTTATTATATATGTGGGAGAAGCAGGTTTATTCTCCTACATTTTGAAACAACAATTACCATGTTTTTCACACGTTTTCGCATTTTCATTGGAGAAAACAGGACGAAATGCAGCAGAATTCACAGCAGACGCAGTCACAGTCAGCTCTAGAACGTTTGACGCGTTTCCGTCAGATTTCCCTCATCCGAAACTGAAGATCGCGATCTCACCTTCTCCTCCTCATTCAGAGGGTCTCCCAGCTCGTCCAGGGAGAAGTCCAGGTAGGCTACGGTGCCGTCCATTGAACAAACCAGCATCCCCAGGCCCGTCAGGGTCCTTAGAGGGAATAAAAACACAACTCGCCGTTACCCTTAAAGCCACACGTTAAAGTAAACAACCACAAGTTCTCAACCCAAACGCTCACCAGGAAATGTCCATTATTGATTTATCAAACAGATCATGGATGACCACCAGGGGCCGCTTCAGCGAGGTGAGCTGAGGACAAAAAGCAGAAACAAGCATCAGAAAAAATAAAAATAAAATGAAGAATGCCATTTATTCCGAGTTGGTCAAGCGAGAAGGACCGACCCAGACGGACAGCGAGCGATCTTTGCTCCCGACGGCGCAGCAGCAGTACGGACAGCTTGGCTTCGGAGAGCTGCCATTCTTCTGTTTCTTCTTAAAGATCTTTGGGTTGAATTTCTACAAAACACACAGAAGCTCATCGGTCAGCAGGCGGGATGGAGACCGCGGCCTGAAAACGTCGGCAGAACCTTCTTACCACCACGGTGACGGCTTTGCGGTGGCCGACGAAGTCCATGTTGGTCTTCCAGCCGTCGCGCTCCACGATCTGAGCGGTGGGGCCGGAGTTGTTCATGGCGTGGGCCGACACCAGGTATTGGCCATCCGGGGACCAGGAGAGACGCAGGACGTGGGTCGTCCCGCCGCACTGAAAAAAAAATAATAATAAAAAAGAAAACTGTAACAACTAATTGATTAAATTAGTCATCGATTAGTTGCTTTATAATCACCTTTAACAGATTGTGTTAAAAATAGACGGTAAAACAGATTTATAAAGCAATTAATTGTCAACTTATTTAATCATCGATTAAATTATAGTTGTTTCAGCTTTAGTATGGAGGTTGTTCCGAAATGTAACAAAAAAAGCTACAGAGGAACTGAAAATACATTTTCCAACTAAGTTTTGATACAGCAAATATCAACACCTTTTGGAACGATGCTTTTACGCTATGATTGATGCGCTCCTTGATGTTTTTTAGGCCTTTTTTTAAGTTTGCATGACTAATGAATGAAGCTATGCAGCGTTGATGAAGACGAGCGGCCGCAGCGGCCAGGGACGTTTACCTCATTGAACGGTTTGGTGATGTCCGCCTCCATCTGCCAGTCCACCGTCCTCCACACTTTCAAGCTGTGGTCGTCGGCCTGGGAGGCGATGTACTTTCCCACCGGGTCCCAGGTCAGACCTTTAACCAGTCCTGTGTGTCCTCGCAGGCAGGTGATCATCTCTGAGAGAGAAACGCAGTCAAAATTCTTTAAAAGCAAACACGACCTTCATGTTAAACATTTAACCGTGGTTCTGCCTGTTCCAGAACTAAAACATCAGGACCAGTCTCGGGTTGCTGGTTAGTAATTAAACATATTTTGATTGTGATCACAATTTTGGTGGCCACAATTAAACGAACTTGATCATCGACAATATTTACTCTACGGCTGCATGTGAGGAGCTTGTACCTCTAAACGGCTCCACATCCATCGTCTGGAGCAAAGAGACGTTAAAAAGGAAGAAGTTTTATGCAGAGAGTGCAGCGGCTTTTGTCAAAATAACTAACTTATTAAACCACCTGAAGAAACATCACATAAATACGAGGAACGCATGAAGGCTAAAGCTAACGCTAACTCACAAAATCCCTGTCTGTGTCCAGCAGCAACCCAGACAACCATCACAGCAACGCTGATGTCCTAGATAGATGCTGGTCTTTTCTATAAGCGCTTATATTTGTACATTTTGGTTGAAGTTACACTTTGAGACTCTGCAGTAACATGTTCAGTCAGAACTTTAAAAAAAAAAAAAAAAATCATTGCTTCATTATAATTGCTGGTGCAATAAAAAAATGCATTTTTCCAGACAACAAAAAATCATGATTAATAATCTTGATTTACAATATTGATTAAAATCATGGTGATTGTTATTTTAGTCTTGTTTGCCCTACTTGTGACTAAACTAATCCTGGCTGATTGCTGAATCAGCCGACATGGAAACTCAACGTTTTCCCCTCTCCTGCTATTAATTGCTTAACAGGTGCAGCTCCTAAACACTTCCTCCTGCAATGCTCCGCCTACTAATTCATAGCTCCGCCTTGAAGCTCCACCAGGCTAGCAGCAGCAAATAGCAAACACCTGATATTATGTAGCTTTGTGCTCATATAGACAAGAAAAATAACTTCCTGATATTCCTGGGACATTTAAAGACAGATTTGATTTGATTTCTTCTTTTTTTATAATTAGGGTTTCTGTCTGAGCGAGGTAGCTGCTCCTCTACCACCCCACACAGATTTCTGAGGCTTTAGTTTTCCCACCTGGGAACTTTCGAGCGTTCCAGATGACTATGGTGTTGTCCACGCTGCAGGAGGCCAGCCAGACGTCGTGAGGGGACCACGCCACGTCCATCACGTCTGCAAACACAGCAGAAGACTCAGCACGTCACGCAAGAGCCCGACGCCGACAGACGGACGGGGCGCCGTCGCCTCGGAGCGGTTTGTGGCGCCGTACCTCCGGTGTGGTTCCTCAGGATGGTCACACACCTCCACTGCTCCACATTGGCCAGCTTGCTGCTTGACCCGAACACGGTGCTTGGACCGATCAGCCTGCGGAGATGAAAAACAAACAGGAGAGCGGGGGAACTTAACGTTCTGCGAGGGGACGCCTTCTTCCCGCTGTTGGGGAGAAATTGTTGTGCGGGTTTGTGGACGTACGCTGCTCTTTTCCACACCATGACCAGCTTGTCGTCTCCTCCTGAGGCCAGATACAGCCCGTTGTTGGACCAGCGCACGCAGTTCACACAGGCTGCAGAGGCAAACACAGCTCCTGATTAAAAGATATACTGGGAAATCCATATTCCTGTTTTTTACCCCTTCATTCACACCAAAATCTGAATGAATTGGTTCAGAAAATGGCTCAACTCTTTAACATGGATCAGATTAAACGAGGTAAAACTCAACCTGCTGACTCGTCACAGCAGCCTGAGGAAGATCGGACGTTTTACAACCCAAATCCAACAGGCCTGGATTCTTCTAGAGCAGACCTCATTACTGTTGCTGCACCCGGACCTATCAGGCCAAGACGAAGGCAACGTTCCACCTCAAGTCAGATTTATTTTTATTATTAGAGCTGAAACAACTAATCAATTTAAACCGTCGCTGAGAAAAAAAAACAGATGGCTGCAGAGATGAACAAAACACGAGTTTGTCTCGGAGATTCCTGCTTTGTGCGGTGGCGGGCATTGAAAGCCGAAAAGGGATTCAAAACCGATCAACTCATCACGGAGTTTATGCTAGACAGGTAATGTGCTTATACCTGCTCATTTAGAAGGATTTGTGTTGATTTGACACAAGTGTTGTAATCGCTACGCAGGTCCCTCAGAAAACGCTAGCCGTGCAGCCTTTATGTGGAATTACTACCTAATGGATAATCATTAATTACTGCCAAATGTTCTTGTACAAGCGTTTTCCTAAACAAATTAATTGCTGTAAAACCAATCAATTCTGTAATAAGTCCGATGCGCCAGAGGCTGTGGTCCAGCAGATGTAAACAGACTGCATGTGCTGAGGACATGCGCGCTCCCGATATCAGGGGGTGTTACTGGAGATGAGTACGCAGTGTTGCGAAAATGAGAATGAGCTGATTTATCCTCTCCTATACATTTCATTCAAATGTAGAGAATAATAAGGGTTGAGATTATTGTTAATATGCTGTAAACTCTATTGGTTGTAGGGAATTCAATTAGATTTTTGTATTTTTTGCCTAAAAATGAACAAATATTTTACACTTTTGTTCCTTTAAACAAAGTTAAATTAATTACAGTGAACAGAATAATTCTCTTGTCTTTTCCTTTTTTTTAATGAAAATTCATTTTTAATAGCTTATATGCTTATAAGCATATAGCTTATATATAAGTAAAAGCTATCGATAAGTTGTTAAAAAAAAAATCGTCAGATTAATAGGTTAGGAAAATAATCGCTAGCTTCAGCCCTAATTATTAAATTATTAAAGAACGTAGACATCTCCTCAGGAGCGCGCATGTTTATTTCAGTGACGACGGACGTCGACGTCTGTGGAAAGACGTTAAAGTCGTTGAGCGACGGAGCCGACTGTATCGTCACAAAGATCGGAACAAGACAAAGGAAGCTGAGAAAAAAAGAAAGCTAAACTGGGCACTGCTCGCTTCGGATGTTGTTTACCTCCAGATTTACCATGTCCGGCTTCTTCTTCTGCACGATTATGGACAAACGTCTCGCGTTGATGACGGAAAGTCGGTTAAAATGCGACAAGGTTGTTTTCGGGCAGTAAGTCGCTTTGAAAGTTATCGGGGAACGAAACCAAAGCAGTATCACATATAGAAGTACAACTAATCCGATTTTCTAGAGATGAGATCTGGACTCGGCCGGTTAAACAGCCTTAATGAAGTCAGATATGGGTCAAATGTGGTCTCCCCTCATCTCTGGTGTTTGAATTGCCTTTGCCTGTTATCCTGCGTTCACACCAAATGCTTCTGACGCTTGAAGCTGGACGCGTTTTCAAAGTTTGTTCACTATTTAGGGTCAGACGCTTCAAACGAGACAAAAACGTCCCCACTTCCTGTCCCTTCAACTGTCTTTTCGTACAATAGCGGACGAAACTTAGAGAGAGGCTCAGCTTTAGTTAATAAACAAATCAAGAGTCGGTTGTCGGCTACCTCGGCGCCATATCTGTAACTACAGAAAAAAATCCAGCAGCGTTCAGAGTTTGGTGATTTAGTTAGTTTTTAGTTAGCATGAATGAATGTAGAGGAAGCAGCTCAGTTATCTGGTTGTTTCTGTGGTTCACTTTCACCAATAGAACAGCAGCTCCGGTGAAAGACATCCAACAAATAAAATGCCTCTCAGCCGTACGTCAGACACAGATCAGATGAGGCTGTTTACCTAAGTGATTGTCCATCTGACAGAGCATTTTGGGAACATTCTCGTTCTTCTCATCTTCCTCTCTGAGGACAGGTGCCATGTTCCAGATCATCACCTTACCGGAGTCCTCGCCTGGAAAATGGGTCAACATCAGACATGTTCATTTATACGAGTGATTGACATTTAAACCTGGACTCACAGCCACTGACTGAAATAACATCATTAAACTATTTCCTTTGCACTTTTTTTTATGTCAGTCATGGAAAAAATAAAATAAGGCTCGAAAATGAGTTTTGCTATCCATAAACGAGGATCCTCTGGTAATTTTCTAATTCCCAGTTTTATTCAAAACCTACAATTTCTATCAAGTAATTTTCACAATTAAGGAAATAACTTTTCCACTTGATTATTGATATAAAAACAGTCCCCCCAGGAATATTGTGGCAAAAATCTTTTGATTCTGCGGCCGTTTACGGGGCAGATCTGCCACATCCAATATGGCCGCCGCGTTCACGTGCCGCCGCTGCTGGGATCAAAATGTGTGTGTTGTAAAATCACCCGAAGTTACAAAATTCTACGATTTATGCGCTTCGATGCTATTTACTTAGGGAATATGTGGCTTTTTAAGAATTATAAACACCCCCACATATTCTGAGCCCTTTTCTTGATTTTGCGAGATTTTCTGCGATCGGAGAATCGCGATTTTCTGGATTGACTATAAAACAAAATATGTTTGGGCGTAATGAATTTTCAGAAGGCTTGATTGGTGTTGAAGGAGTAAACATCTAAATCAGGGCTGGGATTATCTTACCCTTTATTATTATCCTAGTAAATTCAGAGATATTATGATGAAGGATTTTGTCCGTGTTACTCATACATTTTTTGATTTTGCATTGATAAATTCAACAAGTATGATTAAATGCAGCAGGTGTGCGCAGTTCGGCGACAGAAATCACTCTACATCATGTAAACAAGTGTTTTTTAAGTTGGCATGTCTTTTATGGACTAAGATCGCTAAACGTGCATTCAATACAAGTGTTCTAGTAAGATACCTTACCTTGTCCACCTGTTGCAAATTTTGTCCCATCTGGATGGATATCGACTGAAAAAATGGGTTTGCCTGAAAAACACAAGAGTCCACAAATTCTTTGACTCAAACCAGCTTCAATACACAGTTAAGATTTGTTGGTTATGAAAAAAAGACAAAAACAAAACTCAAACTGTGAGATTATGAAACATGCAGTGATTTTTTTTGTCCTTCCAGTCAATGGAAAAATGTCCCAGCCAGAGCGTGATTGTACACAGCGCAGTCCCAGCAGGCGGATTAGCTGAAACAGGTTGTTCTCTGCTCTCGTAGACGAACACGCCCAGACTGAGATCTGGGAATTTCTTAGAAAGAGCTCTGCTGAGTTTATTCTACTTCTTTTATCACCCGCAGCCTTTCGGACGCTTCTCTGTCACTTTAATCTTTGCTTTTATCTGGGGGGTTTTAAGGATCCCAGTTAACGTTTAGTTCTAGTAACTTCTAAAAAAAATGGTCTAGAGATGAATGAGTTTATCCATTAATGAGTCAACATACATGCATCCCGTATGTCTTATTTGAGGCGGATGTTGCAACAAAGTTGATGCTCCTGCAGCTCAATTTCCAAAGCTTTAACTTAGCACTTCGGCTTTTAGCGTTAGCATCTGAGCCACTACAATATGGTCGGCAAAGTGCTTAGCACGGATAAAAGGAGCGTAAAACTAAGCAAGCGAAAGAATTTCACAGGGATGACATGTTTAAAAACTGCTGCTTCTCTATCTTTGGTTCTGATTTTGGAGACGCAGATCAAACTAGGAGTTCTGGATCAACTGCTTCTGTCTGGTCGACTTTTTAGGCAGAGCTGTGAACCCGCCGTCACAATTATCCGTTCCACTCGTGACGAGCGCTCGGATGAGTTTTGGCCCGTGATTGACGCCGTCGTTTAATCCTAGAAATGTTCTTCAGGTGATGGAAGGATGACTTTTTTACGATCTTTATGCGTTTCTGAAGGTTCAGGTTTCCAGCAGTTTCCAGCTGAAACTGTTTTTTTCCCTCCTTAAGTTCAATAAAAATGACTTAAGCTTTGTTTCTATGCAGCTGGAGAAAGTTAAGGCACCTCCACACATCGACTTATCCCATGCGTCTGCTCATCACTCATTTTACCAGCAGTCATTTTACCAGAAAAACAACTTCACCAGGAGAAGAGCCCCTCAGTGTGACTCCAGCAGAAGTAAGGAAGACGCTGAGGAGGATCAACCCCCGGAAAGCTGCTGGCCCAGACAACATCCCCGGACGGGTGCTGAGAGAGTGCGCGGACCAGCTCTCAGACGTGCTGGCGGACATCTTCAACGCCTCCCTCATCCAGGCAGCTGTCCCCACCTGCATGAAGACCGCCACCATCATCCCGGTCCCCAAGAGCTCCGCAGTGACAGGTCTG
>JAVLVB010000124.1:1000507-1034157 GCA_032876305.1 Orestias chungarensis | reverse complement strand
TATATATATATATATATATATATATATATATATATATATATATATATATATATATATATATACATATATATATATATATATATATATATATATATATATATATATATATATATATGTATATATATATATACATGTATATACATGTATATATATATATACATGTATATACATGTATATATATATATACATGTATATACATGTACATATATATATACATGTATATATACGTACATATATATTTACATGTATATATATATATATATTTTATTTTTATTTTATTTTATTTTTTTACTTTATGTTGTTTACAAATTCTAAACTCCACATCGTTGGACCGAGGATGAGATACAAATCTAAGCTGCCAGGTTTTGAGCAAGATGAGAAGCACAGACAAGTCTCATTGATGTTGTGAAGGATGAAACAGATGGAGAATACATTGGAAAATCATGTCAAATAACTCATAACACGAGTTGGTTTATGATGGTTCTCCTTAGTTTAAGATCTATACCTAATATTTTCCCACGAGCAGAACTGTCCTCGGCTCATAAAAATAAAAACCTTTAATAAACTACCCAAGCTATCTATGTTCAGCATATTTAGTTTACAAAAATGTGACAAAGGAGAATTTTCACACATTTATTTATTTATTTTATTTCGTTATTTTTATAAAAAGACACTGGAATTAGTTTACAGCTGTCAGTTTCTTTTCTCACAGTGAATGAAAACAGTAAACGGGAACTCCATCACTTCATCATCCATAATATTCTCTCACCTGCAGAATCAAACATGAGACCAAGCAAGACAGGAGAAGAGTTTTTGTGGAAATCCTTTGCGAACATAACAAAGCAATACCAAAAACAAAAGAGAATCTCAGCTCATGGTTTAAAGGGAGTCGATGGAGAAGCTTCAAAAATTCATCACACTCCTATTTTCCATCATTATACCAGGTGATTTGATCAAGTTGATGAACTGACATGAAGGGCCAATGTAAGAACAGGAACCAGAAAATTAAATAATAAAATAAAAAAACACCTTGGGAGACAAAAAGGTTTAGTTTACTTAAGATGGTTTTGTTGGCATTTTTAATTGAAGTTATTAATTCAACAGCATATAAACCTGTGATTAATCATCTCCTCTCTCTGTTGGCACTTGGAAAGTTTTCACATTACAATCTTTATAAAAACAGGAATCACGTACAGTCTTCAATGGCTTTCTTTAATAGAACCAAATGTGGCAAAAAAGTTTTAATTATAGGTTCTTATTTCTTTTTTAAATGCCCACTGTAAACAGTCAGTTTTGGTAATAAGGTCTTCTGCCTTCTGGGACGCATTCAAGGACCCAACGTCCCTCTGAAAAGCGCCTCGATCTGCTCCAGCGTCTTCCCTTTGGTTTCTGGGACGAAAAAGACGGTGAAGACGATGTTGAGGGCGCACATGCAGGCAAAGAGCCAGAAGGTTCCAGCGCTGGTTAGAAGGGTCTGCAAAAGACGCAAATAAGGAAAGAGTAAAGCTACCAAAGGAGACAAAAACGCAGCACGGAGTCGCCTATAAAAAGACGCATAGGAAATTCACCACTGTTAATACTCAGGAGCATATTCAAATAGTCCCAACATGCATATGATGAAGGATGCGAAAAATAAAACGACTTATTTTTGGAATGCATAATATCTCTGGAGGTTCAGTTTTGAGTGCATCACTATTACACCCACATTTCAGGGACGATCAGTGGATTCCAGTTGTAAGAGCTGAAACTGATAGCGGAGTCTCGATTGTTCCTCTTTAGGTCCAAAAATATTCATTTCAGTTTTGCTTCTGTTTGAGTAAAGGAGGTTATGGCCTCGCCTTTGCACCTGCTCAGCGTTCAGTGTTTGAAACAAGTTACATCTCCAACTGAAGCTCCTTAAAAGATGGCAACGTTTTATTTATCATCAGTAGAGAGGCACCATATATTAGCATTTACAGGGAAATCTGCCAAATTTCGACATCTTTCTTAACATATCAGCATCGCCCTAAATAGTAAAACTAGGCAGATATTACCAAGTGATTTTTATTTCCACATTTTTTCCTATTTGTGTGCTTTTAGTATAATCTGAGGGGGAAAAAGGAGAAAAATAAGAGGCATGAATGCTAATTGGATACGTACCATCATGTCCTGGAAGGTTTTAGTGACGACAAATGCCATGCCCCAGTTACTGAGGACCACAGCGGCTCCAGCAAAGCCCCTCACTCTGATGGGAATGACCTCCGACATGAGCAGCCACGGGATGGGACCCCAGCCGATGGCGAAACCTGAACACAACAGGACTTATCAATGTTCAGTTTCTCTTCTGAATGATGTTCTTTGACAGGTATTTGAATATTTCTGCAGTGAAAAAGTCCTGAACTGTGGAACTTACCTGCGATAAAGACGGCCATGCTGGCTAGGGCCAGCCACGTCAGCTCGGCGTGGGGTTCTGCAGCCGCCGCGCTCGCCGAGCTGGGAACTTTGGACACCAAGTGGAAGTAAACTCCAAACGCTGTGGTGCTGATCATCATGGCCACACCTTCATTCAATTAGTTGAAAACAAAGAGGAGGTGGTTTAAAGCGCTGGAGTTGAAGTGAAAGTTAGAAAGAAAAGTTCTAGAGAAAGTAAAACAAATAATAAATAAAAAGTAGCAGAGATTTCTGCTGGATTCAGAAACGCATGTTTTCAAGGACAAAGACACATTTTCAGGACAAAAATTATATTTGTCTCTCTCATGCAACACAACAGACTCACGTACACACACTTAGAAAACTGAAATTGTCCAGATATGAATGGCACCCCATACATAACCCTGACTGCCTCAAGCAGAGAATACTGGAGAATTTAGAAACTGACAATGATGAACTCCACTTTGTTCTGAAACTTCAGGACTTGTTCATAGGAACCCTGTGACAGTACAACTTCTGGACCTCCTATAGGCTCGGTTTTCTCAATCAGAACGTCGTCTTCCAGCACACAGCAATGGAAGGACATTTAACAAGTCCCTCAACAAAAAACAAATAAAACTGGTAAAAGAAACAAACTCTGAAATATATTCTGTCTCCACGTGATGTGAAAACTAAAAATTGGCCCCCGTGCTAAATCGTTCCCCTGATCGGCCTTTTTCAGCATCGGAAGAGAGTGAGTACCTGAGATGATGAGCAGAAGTTTCCTGCCGGCCTTATCCATGATCAGAGCCGCTATTCCAGTGAAGATGACCTGAATCAGAGCCACAATCACTGAGGCCAAGTCACTCTCCTAAAACAAAAAATAAACAAAAAAACATTAACAAGACAAGGAAGAGAAAATGGTCCAGAATTTCAATCAGCTTCAAAATGTAACTGTACTTCTGCTTATAATATACAGATTTGTCATCAGGCGCTTAAAACTACACAATAAAACATACAAGCTCATCATTCTAAATACATTTATAACCATATAAAATCGCAGTAAGAAAAAAAGAATTAATAAACAGACAGTTATGATTAGACTGGACTGAGTTGTGGAGGCAGTAAACAACAGGAATAAAACTTGTTTCGTGGGGTTTAGTTTTGCATCTTGGGATTACATTTCTACACCAGGCGGGAGAAGGATTCAGTACCGAACCAGGACACCAAGCAGAAAGATGAGTGTAAGTAAAGCTTGGTAAAGTAGAGTCAACAGGGTGTTTTTTTCTGAAAACAAAAAGATGGTTTTGCTTCTAATAAATATCTGCAGCCAGATATTTATAGATAAATACCTTCCATAGCCTGACTCTTTAAAGATGTTGTATCCAGTGCCTGAATAAATCCTGTGAAATCCAGAGCATGTCACTTGGTTTCTGAGATTATAATCTGAAATTTAATTCATCACAGCACTGACCAAAATCCTAAACTCGTACCCCTGTTTTTTTTTTTGACTCGTTAAGCGACAAAAAATGTACATTAAAATGTCTGCCAGCTGCTACGGCGACCCCGAGGGGATCCAGCAGAGGAGCAGATCTGCTCAAACAGAAAGACATCCGCTCTCGCTTTCTGTCCTGTTTCTTTAAGAATAATAAATCCAGTCTAGAAGAACAGAACCGATGTGTAATGTTGTGAACAGCAGATAAAAAAAATTATTAAAAAAATCAAATCAATTAAAGGAGTGAAGGAGAGTTCTTTCTTCTTCATACGTTTAAAAAGCAGGTTTAGTAGTGACTCCTCTGCAGGGTTTTAAGTAGAGCTTAAATGACTAATCGATTTAATCGTTTATTAAAATAGATGAAAACTAATTTAGTCGATTAATTGCTTTATAATCACGTTTTATTGTAAGCATCTATTCTTGAACACAATCTGTTATATATGCGGTAAATAGGTGGCAGTAATGAGCTACCTAACTCTGTGATCTACCAGTGGAGCAGTAGAAGAAGAAGAAATCAGCCGATCGTTAGCCTTGTTTTCCTAGCGCATGGCTCAGGCAGCATAAACAAATTTGCCCTGAGCAAGATGGCGGAGCAGGAAAATGTAGGAAAGTCTTCCTTAAGTGAACATCTGAGACCAAAACATGTCGGAGTTGAAGCAGGAGAGGAAGAACCAGCGCGGTAAAATAAGCTAATAAGAAAATAAACGCGCTAAATACTGTTAATAAATTCAGTTTATATTAATTTAGAGTTGCAGGTGTGCAGAAAAAAAACAAGCAACAATAAACAATCAAACGTGGAACAAGACGCTCACCCCCAGCAATGTCTACCAATGTTCAGATTATTAGTAACAATAATGTCCAACAAGGTCAGCCTCCTGCTGAACATTCACAATAAAGATCAAATTAAATAGGACTGAGAATAAGGGCTGAGATTATTGTTTAAATGCCTTAAACTCTATTGGTTGTATGGAATTCAGTCTGAGTTTTGTATTTTATGCCTAAAAATTTACAAATATTTTACACTGTTGAGCTCATTTGTTCCTCTAAACAAAGTTAAATAAATTACAGTGAACGGCACAATTCTCTTGTGTTTTCCTTTTTCTTAATGAAAAATTGTTAATAGCTTATATGGGAAAGTAAAAGCTAAAAATGTTTAAAAAAATGGATTAATCATAAAAATAATTAACCGATTATGAAAATAATTCAACAGCCCTAGTTTTTAAGGCAAACTGCAGACAGTTAAGGTCGTTTTCTTTTTTCAGACATTTTCATCGCAATCAACGTCAAGGCGAGGGTTCAGTATTCACATATAAACTTTAAATGTAGAGATTAAACTCAAGACATGAAAGCAGTTTTCTACAGAACCACATTATGTATAAGGACAATATAAAATATGATATAAACCCAGCAGGTAATCTCCTTTTTGTGTCCCGTTTAAACTTTTTAATAAGGTGAACTATACGCTACAGCAGTGTAGCCTATAGTTCAGCCATCCTGCTCAAAAACTGCAACAAATCTTCTCCAACAAATATGTTAGCAAATGTATTTTTGCTTACAGCACTAAACCAAAACATGATGCTTCACTACTTTAATAATGATAAATCAGCAGCTCTGATTCAGGTGCACTTTTTTAGTTTTTTGTATAATTTTTCCAGAGTGAATATCAAAAAAGGAGGAACAATAACAACAGATAAAGCTTTGAGAATTACCTTAAAGTGCGCCTGTTCGAATATGTTCTCAGCGTAGAACATGATGGCGTTGATGCCTGTCATCTGCTGAAAGACCATCATCAGGACGCTGATCAGCAGAGGCTTGAAAACGCAGGGATCCTTCAGGTCGGACAGGTGGAAGGTCGACCCCTGAGAGAGAAAACCCCTTCAGCGATAGCTTGGTCTGTGGTTGCAGGTGTCAGTAAGTTTTCTTAAGAGGCAGAAAACTTCATAAACTGTACCATTTGTTGCTTTAAGGCCAACTAAAATATTGGCTTAGTCCTCCATAGTGGAGTATCGAGAAATTGTTCTCAAAAAGGTACAAACAAGAACAGAAAACAAGAAGTTTCACTTCAAAATAAACTGTAAGTTTGTTGCAGGGTTTGATGCTTTATTATTTTTTTTACAAAGGGTTATTTCAATAACCTCAATCCCCGATGCCAAAAGAGGAGATGCTGCAGGAACTACGAGGTTCCCGCCAGGCCTGTTTGACGACCCTTTCTTTCAAACCCCAAAAAAAAAAATCATAACTTTCTCATTTAATATTTACAGATAATTATGTAGAAAGAACCCCCACGTAGTTTAATGCGTTCACATCAAACGCGCCTGGAGAGCCAAAAACACATTTTGTTTACTATTCAGGGTCAGACGCTTCAAACGCGCGTCAAGCGTTCAGACTTCCGGTCACTTCATCGGGGTTTTTTTGTACAATGGAGGATGAAACTGAGAGAGCGGCTCGTCTTTCTTTAATAAACCAAGAGACCGTGGTTGTCGACTGCCTCGGCTCCTTGTCTGTAACTAGGGGAAAAAAAATCCAGCAACGTTCAGGGTTTGTTGATTTTCTCCACCAGGAGCTCAACGCTGACGAGGGTCGATTTCAGCGCTAGTTTCACCAGAATTAGAGAAAACCGCCACAATAAATCGCTCCTCCATTATCACTCCAGAATCTTCCGCCCCGTTGGAAAGTTTGTCACTACGTCACATTGAAGGAGCTCTCTGATTGGTCCACGCTCAAGCGTCCTGCGGCGAATGTTCAACTTTCGAAACTCGAGCGTTTTGGGCATCGGAGGCGTCTAATGAGTCAGACGTTCTCGACCCACAAACCAATCCAAACACTCTGGTCTTTGAGAGTTTGACGCTCCCAGGCGCTTTTTGGTGTGAACTCGGCATACTTCTACCTACAAACTTCATAAACACTAATATCTCTTAAACTTTGTAGAAATTACAAATATATTGAATGAAGGCATTAAAAAAATGTAGTGTTTAAACATGGAAGCTCCAGATGCTGGTCGTGTTTATTATGGTTTTATTTTGGGGAGACGTTTGCCTGTGGGGGTAACTTCACCTGTTCCTCACACGCGTCCTCGATGCGAGCGCACTCCCACTCGATGGGAGCGTCGGGCCCTCGCAGGAACCGTAACGCCTCCTCTGCCTCCCGTCTCTTCCCCCTGGACAGCAGGTAGCGCGGCGTTTCGGGCATGAAGCACATGGCGACCATCAGCAGCGACGGCGGCAGCGAGCAGCAGATCGCCAGCCAGCGCCAGTCCACGAACAGACCTGCGGGAGGGTTCATTTACTAATCTGTTCCAACGTCGGCCTTAAAACGGAAACTGATCCGCATCACGTTACAGATTTTCAAATGGTAGTAAGAAGAACCAAAACCCAGATATTCCCAGAAAAATTAACCAACATCTGATGTGATTATTTCACTCAATTCCTCTCTCTCTCTCTCTCTCTCTTCAGCTTTCAGGATAAGCGAAGATATTTAGAGAGTTTTAAAGTTCAACTTTTTTAAACGGAAACCATATCCAGCATTTATGACAAAAATGAGATCACCACAAAACCCAGTGCTCACCTTTCTAAACTGAATCTGTAAACTGAATCCGACATTCAAAGGCTAAACTCTGAATTGAATGATCTTTCTTTTTACTTTGAAGGAGCTCTATCACACAATGCAACAGAAAGCTCTCAGTATTTTTTCTGGTTCATGCTGCGGATAAACAAAAAGCGTTTGGAGAATCTCGTCTTCATATCTGGAAGGCCGCGTGGTTGTACTGGTTACTTATAACAACTAAACTAATAACTGAATAAGGGGTAAAGTAAGGTTTGAAGTGTAATGTCGTTACTTTATTCCAGAAATCAGACAAGGAGTCTCTTTCATAAACTGTGTCTCCCTTTTTAGAGATTTTATAGAAGTTCTACTGGAGCAGTTTCACAGAAAAGAGGTCAAAGTGACGAACTGACATTACTAAACATTATGTTGTTACCCAGAGTTTTGTACAAAAGGGGTTCTATTCCATATCTTTCCAGGCTTTTTGGAAGTTTTTCTTTGGACTAAAGGCATTTTTCACAGATTTACCTTTTTTCTTTAGGTCTGCTAAGCGTGAAGAAGCCACTTCTCACCAATGAGAAACAGAAATGCTGTTAAAAATCAAGGCACGTGTTCACAGCTGCAGACAGGTTTTGATTCTTTTTTTATTTTTGAAACATTTAGATGGATAGAACGTCATGAATTCTTGATTGAAACCTGTCATATAACGTCAGTTATTTTAAATAGACGGCGATTTTTGTTCCTGCAAATTAACTTTTTATTATTCATTTTTGCTTTCTAGGTCTAGTTTAGCTTGGCTTATAAATTCACGTTCATTTTAGGTCTTACCAGGCTCAGCTTACTTTAGTTTAATCTCATTCACTGATTTTAGGTTAACCAACCTGATCTTATATAAGCTGGAGTTTGTTTATTTTACTCTAGTTTAGCAGTTTGTATTTTATTTTTCCTTAAAATATGGTGTCAAGTTAGTTTTACCTTAAATTTAGGTAATCTTTGCTTACTTTAGCTTAATTTAGGTAATCCGAACAAGATTTATTTTACTGTATCTGACTTTACCTGAGGTTCATTTACATAACTTTAACGAGAGCGTCTTGCTGCTTTGGAGAGGAATATTTTAAAAAAGGCATTGGAACGCCTCGCCCATCTTGTCACTTGGAAAGTTCCTTAAACCGAATTGTTCCATTAAATCTAATGATGTTATCTGGCATATATGTTGAAGACGGAATCATGACAGGTTTAAACCTTAGATTTGTCACAATTCTGGTTGTAAAACATAGAGTAGTAAATATAGAAAAGCTTCACCTTTGATGGCCGTTTCAAAGCAAAACTACAAGACTGTGATTGTTTGATTCTTCTCTTCCCGTTTTTGCTCTATTAATTATCAACTCAGGATGATATCCAAACCGGCAGAATATCGCAAGACAACCCACCTGACAAGACAATCCAGTTTAGATTTGGAAGCCACAAAACAAGTGTTCAGCAGCCCAGATCTGTGATTGCTTTACACACGATCTTATCGGAGGATCACCTACAGTCAAAGGAATGTTCAATCAAAGCAGCTGCGAAGCCTCAGATAAAACACCCAGATCTGAGGATCGCTTCTATTGATCCGAGGAATTCCTTAATGATTGACAGACTGTGAGCTGCTCGCGGGTTCCTAAGCCCGGATTCAGCCGCTATAGGATCCAGTCGTGACGTACCTGCGATGTAAACTCCCATGATGCCGGAGACCACCATAAGCTGAACACAGGAGCCCAACATCCCGCGGACTCTTTCATGCGCTGTCTCCGAAATATACAACTGAAGAGGAACAGGAGGACATAATATTATTAATAGTAATAATTTGTTATTTTCTTGTAAAAATATAACAAATGGTGGCTTTTAAACAATAACTCCAGGCTATAGTCCAGCAGTGTTAGCAACCATCATCTCTGTGGTGTTTTTCTGCCTAACTTTGGTCTCTCAGATTATCTGGAGGACTTTTGCACATCTGTTATCTCCAGCGATCTTTATTCATTTTCATGGGATTTAAAAGAGTTCCCTCATCCAGGGATCTTCAGACCATTCCTACGCCTCGACTCTTTATTTTTCAGCTACTCTACAGTAGTTTTGCTGCTGGGTTTAGTTTGTAGATCCAGTTTCGGTCAAACTTCACATGCCAGACAAACCTCACACAGGACTACAGATTATTTCCGCCCACAAACAGGGACAAACATTATTATCTCGGTTTATTCCATCCAAACTAGACTATTCCAGAGATCCTGTGTGACATCCTGAGGTTATTTAGCATTTCTAAATTAATTTATTTAATAGTTTTATTTTAAATATGTTGTATTACTTTTTATTTTATTTCAACTACTCATTAAAAATACCATTAAATAAATAAGGATGTTATTTTTCAGCCTTTTGTTGTGCTGCTATATTTTATCATTACTCTCCCAGCTTCTTGTTCTGATCTTTGGCTAAATCTGCAGAGATGTCCATTCCCGGATAGATTTGCAGCAATCTTACAGATTTCTAAGAAATTACGGACTTTAAATTGTTTATGCTGACCAAACATAGAAAGTATTTTTGTCTAGTTTCCTGTGCAAACACCTTAGTACACTCAAAACGAGACAAAAATAGCTTAAAGTAACTTTTAGTGGCAAGATATAAGAGCTCGTTCAAGTCTATAATAAAGAGTACTGTTAGCACTACTCCTAGTTCAATTGGCTGATTTTAATTTGTTTTAGGAGGAAAAATAATCTGCTAATGGAACAATCCTTAAAAAAAAAAAATCAATAATCAGGTATGATTGACCTAAAACAACTTATATCTTGCAAAAAAAAGAAAAGTCACAAGTGAGTTAGTTTTGTCTCGTTTCAGTCCAAAGATGTGTGACAGAAACTTGACAGAAATAGTTTGCAATTTTTATGATTCTGTCATTTAGCAGATGGCCTTTATAACCTTTTTCAGACTGATTCAAAGAGCATTGCTGACGTTTTTTCTACATTTTGATCGTGGTAACAGATCGTTAGCCCCTGGAGGCCACTTACCGTCCCACAACCCACAGCAGAACTGAAGCAAGAATGGACTCGAGCTTCTCACAATAAAAACAAAAATGTTATTAGAAGTTTGAATCTTAGGTAGAAGTATTTACCGGGACCACCAGTGATGTTATGCCACTAGCCATTCCTGTGAGCACCCTGCCGGCGTACAGCATGCCGATGTTCTGAGCAGCGATGATGACGGTGAAGCCGAAGACGTATGGCAGCGTGCAGAACATCAGCGTGAGCTTCCTGCCGAACTTCTGCACCATCCAGCCGCCGAGCAGGCCGCCCACCGCTGCCCCCACCGTCACTATGGACTTCAAAAACAAGCAAGCGGCAGTTCAGCTCTACGGTTTAGGCTGAAAAAAGACATTGGTGTAATGATTCAGTTCACACAGAACCCTTCATGTTGATCCATTGATTTTCATCTAAACCGAATCTGTCAAAAACTGAGCTGCTTGTTTTTCCAGCCAAACCGACCATATAGTATCCCAACATTCACATCCAGACTAGATCCCCGTCTCTGACTCCAAGGCAGCAAGAAACTTGGAGGTCTTGATTGATCACCAGCTGACGTTTAAAGATCTTGTCGCATAAGAAAGATGCGGCCATGTCTAACCCCAACCTAAATTAAACAGAAAGGGGGAAATCCCAGATGGAGGTCTAAAGGGAGGCGAGATTCTAGGTACCTCATTCCTCACGTTCATGCGGATTAAGTAACATAACTTCCTGGGCGTCATGTGGAGACGGGTCACACCGACGGACAGAAGGGCCAAGAGACCAACAAGGTTTTTGAAGAGACGACAGCAACGGACTGTGACGAGGATGAAAGAGTGGTGCCAAAACTTACAGGTAAGTCCTGACTGGTCTCCAAGCATGTACGGTAAAATCTTTACAAATGATCCAGAACGCAGCGACTCGTCTGGTCTTCAATCAGCGCTAAAAGTCTCATGTCACCCCCCTGTTCATGGAGCATCACTGGTTACCCGCATCAAATTTAAGTCCCTGATGCTAGCCTACCCAGTCCTTAAGGGTACGGTTCCCATCTACTTGAATATATTGAATACCAATGGCTTATCTCACAGCTCAGTCGCTTCGGTCATCAGTGGATTGTCGTCCAGCAGTGCCTACACCACGCTTAAGACAATCCAGACTGTTTTCTTGGGTTGTTCCAAGATGGTGGATTGACCTACCAGGCGTCAAAAGATCAGCAGCGTCCCTGTCTGTCTTCAAGAAACTCTTGTAGACCTACCTCTTCAAACAGCATCTCCTATCCCAACTCTTACCCATACCTCTATACCCCCTCTTCTACTCTCTCTTTACTTCCCTCTATCTCTTCATTGTCACCACTGACTCTGACTGGGGAGTTTCCTCTAGATAGTGTCTGCTAAATTCATAAACTATTTACATTTAACTAAATCTTCCTCTTTAACTGTCTGGTTGTCCCTTTTTTTCTGCTGTAATAAGTATTTTTTTGGACAGCATGTGATGACATAAAGCTGCTGATGCAGCCTAAAGTTCGCCCTGCTTACAGACATGTGATGTTACATCATCCTACCCCAAACCAGGAGCCCTGTTCGTCGTCGAGTCGCATCCGGGGGTCGGAAATGGTGCTGAGCTCAGGGATGGCGGGGGAGCTGTATCCCAGCACGAAGCCGAAGCTCAAGGGGCCCAGAACGGCGGCAAACGAGGCCAGGTACAACTTCCTGTTCTTCACTTTGCTGTGGAGCAAAAAAAAAAAAAACAGGAAGAAGGTCACACAAACTGTTTATATATGTGAGGTTTTACATATTAAGATGAACGCTTTGTTAAGCTTTGTTGCGATTTCCTAACCTTGTGCAAGGGAACGGCTTTGTTTACATTTATGAATTTTAGTTTAGATTTAGCAGTTAACTCTTCTCTTTTTCTATTAAGATCAAAAAGAATTAGCCAAACTCATCTTAATAACATCTTAATAATAAATGTGCAAAACCGGTTTTATCTAAAATGATTCAACTTAAAAAAAAAAAAGGGAAAGATTTGATTTTCTTCTTCGCTATAACAGGATCTGGGTCCCTGTTTCAATTAAAACAGTCCCTGCATTTAGCCAAGCTCAATAAATTCATTAAAAGTAGATTCAGGCGCATCGACTGCTATGAAATTACACAGCAAAACGCCTGGTTGTTACGTTTTTAGGAAGTTTTTAATGCGTCTGTAATTAATTAAATGTCTTTGTCTGGATCCGCTCTCCTGGTGGGGAACTGGCCCGCCATGTTTGATTCTCATTCTGGGAATCCTGTTTGAGACCACACAAAACCAGCTCAGGGGTCCACAAATGGCCCCCAGGCCGCACTTTGGACATGCCTGAACACATCGTGGAATTGCAGCTCAGACTGTTAAGAGCTTCCATCCCAGTCTCAAACCTTCTTCAACCTCTTAACGGACGTATAATTTGCACTTTGATGCTTTAATTTATGGATCTATTAGCTTTATTTAGATTTGATTTTTTTTTTTTTGTAGCAAACAATTTGAAGCTGCATTATAAGGGTTTCCATCATTCCAATAAATCCTAGAATTCAAGAGAGCAGGTACAAACCTGCTCTACTTTTGTAAAGCCTAAAATGTAAGCAGAACACCTCATTTAGAGCAGCATGACCCACTAATGTAAAAGAGGTGGACATCTAAAACATGAGCGATGCCGGCTTAATGGCAGAAGAGAGAAAAAAACTGTAAATCCACAGCTTAAAGATCCAAGATTTAAAAAAGATCAACTCAGCTCATCGACAAATGAGATGCAAGACGCGAGGTGAAGCCAGCTTTGAAGCCAGGAGCTAACTTATGAGGTCTTTGAGATTTTGGTCTAAGTTCCCAATCGTTCTCAATTTTCTGTATTTTCCCTTTTAGAAATTCTTGATCTGACAAAACAAGGAAGTTGGACTTTGGAAGGTTGTTTATTATCATCTCTGCTAAAATTAAACTGTGTACAATTTAATTTAACACTGAGTGCAAATCAGGATCTGCAAGCCGTGGCTCCTTGGATTTTCAACAACGGCTCTACAAATGATGGCTAAACACTAAAAAGGATGAAATAATAGTTTCAAATACACAATATAATGTCAGTTTTAGCATTTATTTTACATATATTTGCATCAACACATCACAAAAGAATGAAATTCAAAGCAACCAGTAATATTCTAAATGTACCATTTTCTTTTTATGGATTGGAAACTTTGTCTGTCCATCATTTCCTAAAAATATCAATGCACTGCAGATGAAAATCCATCCTGTTCTTTCAAAGTGATGTTTTTCTTTATCGTAAAACCCAGAAACTGAAATAAAACTGTGATTATTTAAAATTACAACATATTTCTTTGTGGGTATTTATGACATTTTCTTTTTTTTTTACCCCCACACAAAAGGTTTTGTGCCATTTTTGGCTCTAATCACATTTTATTTATTGAACTTAAGACAAAAACGTGTCTTTGGATCTTAAAGGTTGCAGAATAAATGGAATAAATGCAGTACAATAATGCACTTTTAAACTGATCCTTTCATTTAAAAGAAAGCATCTGTGGCGTTTCCAGCCCTGGACCTGGGGGGAGAAAATGACCCAACATACTCCAGAGCCTTCCTTGTCCCAACAAACTTGCTTTTGAACTGGAGTCCTCAGAACTTGTTGCCCCACTCATGTGAGAGTGAAGCCTCAAATTCAGGGTGTTTTAAATCTGAAAGATCCAGCTAAACTGAAACCTGAGAGCTTAGAAGCTCCTTGGAGTCTACAGAACCAGAAACCCCGTTGATCCTGGCTGCATCCCATCATAATGAAGGAGTCTGACCTGAGATAAGCCTCCTGCTCTGACATGAGTCCTGAAGGGTCTTCCTCTGCACCCTCCTCGTCCAGCAGCCTCCTCCTCTCGGTCTGGATGTCCATGATCCTCCCCGGTGTTTACCTCCCGCTCTCGGTCCACAGCAGCGGAGAAACGGCAGCTGCTTTGACTAGACCAGCAGCTGAGGAAGGTGCAGCCGTCTTCGCTTCCTGCACAGCCTGAAAGTCTGCTTTATCAACATTAGAGTCAGCTGATCACCCTCTGCGTCTGTTTCAGACCTTCAAAATAAAAGCGTCGAGGCAGTTTTGGTTACACAACCTTGATGATGCTAGTTTTTCAGCGACCTGTTCGCTTAGTTAAGATTTAATGTACAATATAAAAAAAAACATACAAATAAACAAAAACATTTTTACATATTTTTTTGTAAAATCCCACTTAATTGTTGTTGGATCTATATCAACATATAGAAAGTACAGAAATAATACAAATAAGAAGACTTTTAAACACAGTTTTTAAACATCCGGTAGTTTTTATTCTGCCTAGCTAGTAACAAAAAGCTAATACCAAGCGAAACAACCAAAAAAAGGTTTTAAAAGTGAAAATAACGAATTTATTTATTTATTTCTCGCGCTGTATAATTACATTTAAAGCTAGCAGCGTTTAGTGATTGTTAATTTAACATTCCTGGCAAATTCAAAGCGAAACCGGAAAAGAAAGTCGCCACAAACGGAAGAGATCGTCGGTATATCTCTTGCTTAGCGTTTTAACTCTTTGTTTAAAAAAAAAATAAAAAAATCTTCGCGGTACTAAAGTTGTTACCATGGAAACACTCAGATTCAACGTTAGAGGCGGAGCTACAACTACAGACGTTGCGTAAACCTTGTTTGATGAATCCGTTTTAAAAACAATGGACAAACCACAGGAGACAAATAATCAAACAGTAAGTAAATTATTAACCAGCATCGTAAATAGAGATAAACAACGACTTATCTCAGCGTTAGTTAACTTCTACTTTTCGTTACGTATTCCCAACAACACAATCAAGGCAAAACTTCTTTCTTTAATGATTCTTTTGCTTTTATTTCTCTTTTAATCAGATTTTTACATATTTGTGCATTTACTCAACTTTCCGTTTTTCTTTTGTATTTGTATAATTAAACATAAAATGAAACGCTGCTACTAGCACCTTTATCGTTTTATTGCTTTTTATTTTTATTGTAATTAATTACAAACATTTTTTTAAATTTTCAGTCCAGAAAATGTTACATTATAACAAAAGTGTGAAAAATATCGATGTAGGAAATTTGCTCTCATTTCTAAATAACCACATTTTATAAAAATGTTAAAAATAAAATAAAATAATCTTCTCAAAAAATAAGGGATGTGTAAAATGATGTAAAGAAACATATTAAAACAATTAAAAATAAAAGATCCTATTAATAGATCTTCTGAGTGGCATATATATATATATATATATATATATATATATATATATATATATATAAGCTGTATATAAAGTACTGTCCTGTTAAAAGATTGAACTGCTACTTGTTTTTGAGGTTAATGAAACATTGGGTTAGTATTTGTTTCCTATCTTTTTACATGTTTGCTATCGTTTCTCATCTCTGTTGTCTATCAGCAGGAAACCGGACAAAGTTTATGTTGCAGCGCTGTGTCAGACGGAAAGCAGAAAGAGGCCGAGAGGAAGAACGCCTACAGTGGTTTCAGTGAACGCCTTCTGGCAGCCGGAGAGAATCATCTTCATAGATCTGACCTGCCGTCTGGACGCGTCATCGTTCAGAGCAAAACCGCTGAACAGTGAGGATCACACAGTTCAATATACATATAATGCATTTAATACCATATTTGTAATAAAGTTCTACACATGCACGCATATGTACATATATGTATATAAACAGTTAAAGTTGTAATTCTTCACTTGTGACAGTAAATCTGAGTGCCACACTACCTTGCTAAAAAATATTAATACTATTACTGCACTAAAGGCAAAAATGACTCTTAGCTTCCCTTTCACTGGAGTGTTTTCAAAAGTTAAAATGTCATATGTAACATTTATCTTAGGATTTACTGAAACTGTGCTTCCTAGAAGATGAGCAAAGAATTGAGCTTTCGGCGAAACACCAACCAGATAGCAAAATTGTTTTGGTCCATATGTAGCCCACATCTGACGTGTTCATTTTGCCCACATACCGCATGGAATGATGATGACACTTAGGAGGTCCGCTCCTAATTGCCGAAAGTGGGCCAAAGCCAAGCCATCACAATGCCAGATGTCAACTAAAAACGGGCCAAATAAATCACCACAACCAAATCTGGGCCACTATACACTTTTATTTTGGCCCAAATACGGCAAGCAATGATGGCACAAGTGTGGTCCACAGCTGTTTGCCAGACATGGGCCACAACCACACCAAAACAGTGCCAAATGCCACCCAACACTAAAAAAAACAGTGCTCACCCAAATGTGGTCCACCACTGCACTCTTTTACTTTGGCCCACATCCCAGATGAAATGATGGCACAAGGGTGGTCCACAGCTGTTTGCCAGGTGTGGTGCCACAACCAAACTGACACAGTGCCAAACATTAGTCAAAAATGTACCAAATAAACTGGTACTCACCCAAATATGGGCCACCAAAGTACTTTGTTATTTGGGCCAACCAAGAGCTCAATATTAGAACTGAATCAAAAAGGAGCCAGTTAGCTCTCGGACTTACCCAAAACTGGGTTACAGTCGAAAATCTTGTGTAGCCTGCCCACTTTAGAGTCATAACCTTCAGATATTGTGTTACATGGTGGCATGCAGTGGTCCAACCTTGTTGATCTCAGGAACAAAGATGAAGATACCTACTGAAGAATTGAAGAAATAACCGGACACGAGAAACAACTTTTGAACAGTAAACAACTATGATTCTTTATTATTTTTAAGTGTGCCACAAAACATGAAAAACGTTGTAATGAACGTGCGGAATGACCTCCAACGCTCACTCCAAAAAACTCATGGCCCCAACATTGTCTCATCTTCATCTGACCCTTTAAGAAATACACAAAAGAACATATATTGTTGACTAGGTAAAACAGATCTGTGATTACTGTATACGGTTGCAGTGAAGTGAAAAACACTAAACCCTATTAGGAGACCGAACAAAAAGGCTTTGTGAAGTGAAATAAAATTGTACAATATTGTGTTGTTGTCCTTTAACACTTAAATCCATAGTCTATTTTTAATTGCAATTAATCTGAAGTAATAACTCATATTGTGTCTGATAAATGACCCAATATTTGCTTGCTCAACCTCATTCTATTCATATAACAATGAAAGATACTGGAGTAAACTGGAGTCAAGCAGCTTCATCGAACACTCTGATAAACTTCACATTTAACCGGATGTTACCGTGATAAAACATAATGTATAGAGGAGTTCGTCTTCATGTTAAAGGGAAATAGTGCACAGTTATTTGATTTTTTAACATTTTCCTCAGCATTTGTTGGTTCAGAAAGACAGCCAGAATATAATTAATGGAGCATATCATATACATGTGTGTATTTGTGTGATTCAATCTGTCATAAAAAGATAATGGCTACAGGGTTTTTTGGTGTGTCATGATGCTGCCAGCACAAGAGCTGGGATAATTAGTTGGAGGGTCTGATCTTACAAGGTTGGTTTTCAGTCTAAATTATGCTAGGTGGATGGCAGAGAACCTCCATTCTCCCTGGAACAAGCCAGCAACATTTCTCTAAAGCTGTTTTTATTGGATTAAAAATTTGGTAAAAATATTGAATAATTTCTCTTTAATAACTCCATGGGGAACCCCAAGATAGCTGTCAATCTGGTGGTGCATAATAGGTATCCACAAAACTGGACAAACAGAACACCGGCAGAACATTTGTTTTGCAGATACATTATTACACTAAAATCAAATACAGTTTTAATTAAAGATGTGTTAATAACTAAAATGTGATTTCCCTACTTTTCCGATCCACGCACCGGCTTTTAGGCAAGGCAACGTGTGAGCATTTCAGTATTACTGTTCCTAAACTACCAAGTTGTTACATCTACAGAAAAATGGCTATGCTTGCTGCATGGTGGCTGAACAATTCATAAGTGACATAGCGGGGAAAAAAATGGCAAAAATCACAGCACTGCCTCTTTTAATTGTATTTGTTCATTCAGGAAGGGGGACATTTGTTATGTATTTTGCCTTCATTTTTTTACATATGCTGACACCTTCATCTTGATTTCTGCTGTATAATCACACATATTTTAGGAATTTTAACAGACTTACGTGCGAGCTGTGCGGAACACCTTTTTTTCTCCCTCTCTCTCCTCCCACCATCCCTGTCTCCAGCCAGATGAAGGCCCCTTTTTATATAAGCCTCCACCTCCTGGTCCGTCGCAGTGGCCATTAAGTGATTGTTTCGGACTGTTCCTAAAAATTGAGAAAGCTTTAAAGCTTTGGTTAGATTGCACAAAATAGTGAAACATGGCTAACTGCATGGCATGCTATATCCTACCTATAGTTGGGCAGCAATGAATGCAGTTTAAAAAACACTCTAGCCATGACCAGCCAATCACTTAAATTGTAGGAGGAAAACTCGCTATTCAACTGATGTGCATCATAGAGCAGGGCACAGATAAACAGCTGAAGATGGTTTTAGAAATGTTTATTAATGTGCAGGTTCCTGATACTTTGGTACAGAGTTTATGTTCTTCCGAACAAACAGGATTTAAGAAAGGTAGCATTACACTGGTGCCTCTTAAAATCCAATTGGGTGTATATGTAGTCGTATTATAAGTGTTTTATAACAAGATTAGATATTAGATCCTACAAAAAATATTAAATTATATTACTTAAGTGTTTTGTCCTGACATATAATCTGTTTTATATGATGCAGTTTGCCTGTTTCCTGAATCAGACTTGCTTCACTGAGCTAGTAAATACAAAGAAGACTCACTCGATATATGTCAGCAGCCTGCACTGTAGTAAAAACTTTTAAAACTGACCGTGTCCTCGAGCATCTTGTCACTGCCAGCCATTACTAAACTTCTGGTGGTCATAGAGATTTCAACGCATACGGAACATGTTCACACAGCCTTCATTATTTGCTTGTGACAAATAGACTGTAGCTGCAGCAAAAAAACCAACAAGAATAGAATAGAAAACTGTCTGCTACTACACTGATGTTTAATCATCCACATCTGCAACTTGATAAATTGATTAGATGACTAATCTCGATCTACTCACAATCTTGAAAAATAAGGAAGGATTCATAGGACAGATCATTAGTAAATATAACTCAAAAATAACACTTACCAGTAATTACGTCTTTTAGCTGAAGGCTATGGAATGCTGTTTTCCCATTCACGCCACGCCAGTTAAGTTGTTTGGCCAGGGAGTTGGTGAATAGGTTTCTCATGAGCCGCCACACAGTGTCCTTGATGTCGACCCCGCAAATGCCACTCAAAGCAGTAATCTGGGCAAACAAAAAAAACAACATACATGGTCAAAACCATCAATATTAAACTGGGCATGCAATGTATGAGTTAAAAAAAATAATGTTATTTATAGCAGCACTGCACATTTTGCAAGCAAATTGTCTATGACTTATTGTCAAAGCTAATGATTTTGTTTTATGAGCAAACAAATGAATGACAGTCTTCCCATTATTTATATTGACAGATATTGCACTAAGAGAAGAAAACGTTAAACTTGACTATGTGATTCCTGCTGGTATAAGTGTCAGTTGGATCTCTCCGGCAAGAATTATGGTTTTATTTATTCTGGTTTTTGTATCAAGGGTGCAACAGGCTTGTAATGGGGATGTACTTTTAATGAAAGCCATAAACTTAGATAAAATTCTTCTTCCACCTCCACACAATTGAGGCAGTTCAGGCCTAAAAGTCTGTTGTCCTTTTACAACTTCCATAGCTATCTCCAACTAATTATACCCACTTCTTTAAAGAAGTGGGTAAATACTTGCTGTCTTTTGGACATAAGTGTCCCAACTGTGTTTTGGCAAAGGTGGGTCAAGTGCGTATTCTCATATGTGGGCCACTTTTGGCTCACATTCGGATTAGTCGATGTTTACTTGCCGTGTTTTGGCCAAAAGTGGCCTAAATGTGTTTTGGCGAAGGTGGGACATATGCGTTTTCTCATATGTGGGCCACTTTTGGCTCACATCAATTTTTTGTGGGCCGGAAGAATGCCTACAGTGCCAGATTATTGCCTGAAGTGGCCCACGTCCGTATGCTATCTGGGCAGAAAAAATGCTGTGGATGATTTATACCCAAAATCTGTAATGATGTGTTTTGATATACTTAAAGCTTATCGCGTTTGTTTGAACAGCTACATAAGAGGAAAAGAGGCAGCGGTGAGGTCCCAGTATGAGACGGCTGTGCTGTGCTTCTCCAAAGCGATGGTTCTGCAGCCTGAACAGGTGCTCCTACCGTCAGAAACAGAAAGCTCTGAGAAACATGTGTTTGGTTTTGTTTACTTATTAATGATGAACTGGTTAACTGTTTAGTTGAGGTTTGCTGTTTCAGGCTGAGCTGCATGTGAGCCAGGGTGAGGCTTATATCCAGCTGTGTGACTTCCAGTCAGCAGCTGAATGCTATAAACGAGCCCTTGTTCTGGAGCCGGGGACTCACAACGCCCGCCTGGCCTTCGTGTACTACCTGCAGGTAAAAAAAATTTCTATGGAAAGAAATCTGTTCTAATATAATTACAAAAATATCAAAACAAGGAATGTGGGGGGGAATCAATTAAAAAAACTAATTGAATTTAAACTTGATTAAAAAGGTAAAGTGTAATTTATAGCCTCTCTGCCTATATTTCTAAAATGTGCTTTTTATTTTAATTATTTTCTCAGATTAACATTTTTACTAATTTTATTTATTTATTTTTTACTTTTTATTTTTACAATATTTGTATTTTTCATAAAAAAAATCTTCAAATTTTATCAATTTTTTTTCTCCTGAGTGGACATTAGCAAAAGCATTTCTGATGGTTTCAAGGTTAAAAAAAAACACGTAAACGACGTGCTAATAATTACATCACATTCTTAATGTGTTTTTAAGAAGAAGTCAAGAAGTCAGTATACAGACGAGAAACATTTCCAAGCTGACCAAAAAAAACAAAAAACAACATCATTTTTCGTGTTTTTTTCTTCTTTTTATTTTTAGAAAATATAGAGAAAGATATAAAGAAAATATACAGAATTGTGTTAAAGTTCAGTCAGCTGTTTCCTTTATTTTATTTATTTATTTATTTGAAATATTTGAAAAAAGAAATTACTCTTGAAGAAATAGCTAAATAGATTATTACAAGTTCAACTATTGCACACACAGTATTGCCCCTTTAATTTGCTCTTAACACATTTTTTATTAGGATTTATAACTAAGCTCCATAAACATAAGAATCTACTGGTGATGATCAGTGGATTCTCCATGATGGGACGCTCTATCACGCGGCTAAAGCTTTAAGAACACTGAAATTTTGACCTTGTGGTGAGGAAACATTTCAATTGTAAGTTAACATAAGCAGAATAAAAACACACCTCCACTTCTATTTCTCACTTTCTGAAGGAAAACCAGACCAATCCTCTCCAGTTTTAGCTCAGGTAAAGGAACAAAGTAACTTATAGCTGCTAAATGGCAGAGAAATGACATAAAAAAGGTCAGAGGTTTATTTATCAATGTCTCTCTCATTAAAAGTTTACCCGCATAGAGATCACTGTCTACTTAAAGAAGGAGGAAAAGCCCTGATGATGATGATACCATGGCTTTAGACACTCCTGATAAATTAACTAAGGTAATTTAAGGTCCACCTGTGGATCAATTATAAGGGAACATGCTGCTTTCTGGTTCAACAGGATGGAAAAGTTTAAAGACATCAGCCCAGATGTCAGGAGAGAATTATGGTTCTACCGTAGGAACAATCTCCAGAGGGTTCGGTGCCACATTTATCTGTTCTACAAGTGCGCCACCCTATAGAGATGCTGGGAACGTCCAACCATGTCAGCACTCAAAAGAAAGAGACAGGTTTTGTGTTCCAGAGAAGAACAAGTTCTTGTCCGAAATGTTCAACTCTACCCCAGAATAAAAACCCAACAACGTTATTATGATGCCAGTGAAGCTGTTGTAGCAAGAGTGGCTAAAAGGCCACTCGGTGAGGAGGAAGCCATCGCTGAAATGCATGCAGAGACAGTCAGATACCATCATTTCTAGAGACATGTCATAAAGTCTGATGAAACTAAAGTAGGAGAATGTCCCTTCCTAATGGACCGATCATTCTGTCTCTGTCCTGTGCCGTTCTCAGGGTCAGTGCCTGTTTGACCGAGGCCTCTTCCTTGAGGCTCTGCGAGCTTTCAGAAGAGCTGGCGAGCTGATGCCAGATGATGCGGCCTACAGAATCAGAAGGTCTGCAAAGTCTCCTTATTCTCCTTGAGCCTTCATAGAAGGAGCCTCTGCATGTCCGCCCTCATTACGTCCTTCTTTGTGTTCCTCATCTTCTCCGCCTACCTGGCACCTCCATATTCAACATTCTTTGTCTAGTCCTTCCTTTGCACCCAGATCAGGGATAACAGCATAAATCTGTCAGGTGATAAGAATAACACTAATCTGGTAATGGCTGCTTTCTACTGGGCTACATTTTGTCTTGAAGGTCGATGTGAAGGAAGCAGGAAAGTGATTTAGTTTTGGGTCTCTTAAACTGAGTGAAGAGTATGTATAAATAATGTTTCAAAAATAGAAACTTGGAAAAAAATACTGTTTTACTGTGGAGTCTTTCAAAATATAGTAACAAATAAGAACTAAGTAGACATTTTTTAGCTAAAACTTTACAGGAAAATGGGAATTGTGCCATTCCCATATTTCGTAAAGTTCTGATATATAGGTGTTGAACAATGAAACTGAAACACCTGTCATTTTAGTGTGGGAGGTTTTATGGGTAAATTGGACATGGCTGGTGGCCAATCTTCATTAATTGCACCAGTAAGAGGAGAGTGTGAAGGTCTAGTTAGCAGGTAAGAGCTCAGTTTTGCTCCAAGAGTTCAAAAGAGGAAGAACTTGGGCGAGTTGGAGCACGTCTTGCTGGTGCATCTGTGACCAAGACAGCAAGTCTTTGTGATGCATCAAGAGCCATGATATCTAGGGTAGTGTCAGCATACCACCAAGAAGGATCAACCTCATCCAACAGGATTAACTGGGGACGCAAGAAGAAACATAAAACCACTGCTGCCCAGATCACGGCAGAAATAAATGTGCACCTCAACTCTCCTGAATCCAGGAAAACTTTTTATCTGATTGTTCTCTGATGAGTCCACCTTTACATCTGGGAGAGTTACCCAGACTGTTTCATGCCCAGAGTGAAGCACGGGGGTGAATCAGTGATGGTCTGTTCTGCCATATCATGGCATTCCCTTTGCCCAATACTTATGCTAGATAGACGCGTCACTGCCAAGGACTACAGAACCATTCTGGAGGACCATGTGCATCCAATGGTTCAAACATTGCATACTGAAGGTGGTGCCGTGTATCAGGATGACAATGCACCAAAACACACAGCAAGACTGGTAAAGGATTGATTTAAAGGAGATGAATGTGAAGTTGAACATCTCCCATGGCTGCACAGGTGTTTCAGTTTTATTGTTCAACCCATGTATCAGCATCTGTCTGAACGATCATTTTATCTCACATTTAAATCATCAACGTGAGACATGCATCATAATTGTGCAGCAGAAGAAGCAAGAAGTGGTAAATCTGGACGTAAACAATGTCTGAAGCAAACTGTGCTGAGGACTGAGCTTTAGGAGCTGGTGTGTGAAACCAGTCTGTCTTTTGTTTCAGTCTAGCCTGCCTGACTGCTGCAGGTCGACACAGCGACTGTCTGAAGGAGCTGAACGGACTGATCTCAGAGAGTCCGTCTGCTGGGCTTCACGCCTTCAGAGCTCGAACGCACAGAGCGATGAACCAGGTAAGACCCGCCGAGAGGTTCTCTGCCGAGGCGAACAGGTTCAACAAAAACTCAAACCGCTGTCGGAGTTCACAGGTTCCACCACTGGGGGGGAGTTTCAGCCTCATGATTACAACATGAGTCCGTTCAGGCATCACTGGACACTTAAACACACCACAGTGTGTTTTTTACAATTAATCGTAAAAAAAAGTACTTTTACACCATAAAAACTGGGGAAAGTTGCACTCTGGATATAGTGAGACTAGAAAGGCTGATGTCGCGCCCTTAGCCTTTACCCTTTAAACTAAGAAACAATTAGTTTAGTTCCCAACGCCTTCTTCTCCAAGTTCACAAAACACGTTTACTGGTTGGGTGACCTACTTTACAGATGGTCCAGTGTTTAATTCAGTTTTTTTTTTATCTAACGCTAATATACAACGCGCCATCTCGAGACACTTCACAGGAAAAGTCCTTTTGAGTCCAATCAGTTTATCAAAGATTCACAAATCAGTTTATTTATACAGCACCACTTTACAACATATTTCATCTGAAGGGACTTTACAGGAAAATAATTTTATTGAAATCATAAATACATGATAAACGAATCAGTTTACAAAGTTTTTTTTTTTTTTTAAACAACTCCTGGATCAGCAGAGGCAGTAATTGAGAGCCTGACGTTACAGCAATCGCTCATACTGTGCATGCATGTAGCGACACGGAGAGGAAACACTCTCCTTTAACAGGAAGAGACCTCCAGCAGAACCTGAACCAGAACCTGGCCCAGTTCGCCCATCTGCCACGACTGACTGGAAGTTTGAGAAGACAAGAAACACAAACTTTGATTTCCTGTCTCTTTGCTGACAACTTTCTGAATGACAGACAACATTGTTCTTTTGCACTAATTCTTTACAAATTTCCATTGTTTTTGCTTGTTAGTTTATGGACGGTCGGAACTATATTTAGGAAATAAAAAGGTGCTGAATCAACTTTCAGGCTACTATGCCGCTGCTGCCTGGATAAAGCTAGAATAAACTGGTGCAAAAATGTTCACAATTGCTATTTATTCTAATATGTGTGGTTTTTTTTCTAGAGATGGTGGCACTGTTACCTCACAGCAAGAAGTTACTGTGTTCAAATCTTGACTTTTAACCTTTGTGCATGGAGTTGAATGTTCTCAGCTTCTTCCCACGGTCCAAAAACCGAACTATCTTGATGTTCCTCTGGTGTGTTCTTGTGCTCTGCGTCAGTTGTCTTGGTTGACTAATGCATTGAACTGTATTTGGTTTTTAAGCCGTACTGGAGATCTTTCCGGGCTGAAGCTCTCCCCTTGTGACTGTTTCTATGTGGGGGTTTATTTACAGAGAAAAACTTGAAAAGCTGTCAAACCAGTAAATGCATTCAGCCGAATAAACGGTTTAAAACCGTCCGTTTCCTCTGTCAAACTGATCGTGGATTTATATCCTTGTATTTTTACAGTTATATCTGTAAATTGTAATCGAATTTCTCAATCAATGCGATTTTCTTCATGTTTTAGGGGTAATGATTCACATTTGATTCTTTTAACAGCTCTGCTTAAACTTGTTGGTATAAGTGGAGCCAGTTAAGCCTTCCTGCATCACATGCATACTAATCAGTCCCTCCACAAAATTCTGCAGTCGCAGAAAATCCCACAAAATCAAGGAAAAGGCGCAGAATATGCGGGGGAGCGTCTAATTCTTCAAAAGCCGTTATTTATGGAGTAAGATCGCTGTCAAAAAGGTGTGTGCACAACTCTAACATTTGTATTCGTATTTATATGTTCTTTTACCCAAAACTGCTTAAATATTCATGAGTGTCAGAGTATGAACCAGCAGGCCTCTGTTTGATGAGATCGCAGATGTGGGAGAAGCAGGTTTTTTCTCCCACATTTGGAAACAACAATTCACCACTTTTTTACACTTTCCCTCATTTTCATAGAAGAAAACAGGACCAAATGCTGCAGAATTCAACACAGAATCAAGGATTCTTGCATGCGTTTTTCTGAGGGGACTGGCTGATTAAGCTTAAACTAATCCTAAACCAATATTAAACTGAACTGATTGATAACTAGGATGATTGGATTTTCCTCTAAAGCGCTTTTGGAGGATTGTGTTGTTTTTTGCTATCCAAATAAACTGAGTTGTATACGTTTACAGTCAAAGATAAAATTGTTGGGACACATCAGAATTTGCTATTTTCAGACGTCTGACTGTGTTCGAGACGTGAAGTCAGCGCTAGCGTTGGACCCCACATGTCAGGAGGCGGCAGCGCTGCTGCTGCAGTTGAAGGAGGCCAGCGAGGAGGCCAGACAGCAAGCTGTCCTAAGAATGCTGTCAGACCACCTGCAGGAGGCGCTGTGCTTGACCAACACTGCCCTGGAGAGCAGTCCGGATGATGGACGGCTCTACCTGTTCAGGTAGGAGTGGGGGATCATATGCAACCAGAAGATCTCTGTTTTTTTTTGTCTTCAGTGATTGCGTTTCCCGTCAGAGGGATCCTGTACAGACGTCTGAAGGAATTCACGTCCGCCATTGAGGATCTGGCCCAGGCTGCTGAGCTCAGTGAGCAGGAGGAGGTCAAAGAGGAGACCAATGAGAGCGGCTCCGTCCAGGAGGAGGTTCAGCTCCATCTGGCGCTCACCTACAACGACTTTGCCGTACAGTGCTTTAGCAGAGGCCTCTACGATGAGGCCACTCTGCTACTGAACAAGGCCATCAAGGAGGAGAAGAACCTGGCCGGCCTGTACCTGAACCGAGGAGGTGAGAGGGCTTTACATCTAAAACAGGAACCTGGGTTAAATATTCACCTAAGCCTTCAACTTGTATGTTTGATCCAATCCCGACAAAATTGTTTAAAGAAGTATTTCCTATTATTATTACCCACATTTTGGAAATTATTAATTTGTCATTAGTGATTGGTTTCTTGATCATGAAGACTTAATAAATTACAGACCCATATCTAATCTTCCTTTTTTATCTAAAATCCTTGAAAAATTGTTTCTAATCAACTGAGTGAGCATTTGAGGAATAATTATCTATTTGTAGAATTTCAGTCAGGTTTCAGAGCTCAATATAGCAGTGAGACAGCTCTCCTTAAAGTTAAAAATGATATTCTCATGGCCTCAGACAATGGTTTCGTGTCTATTCTAGTTCTGTTAGATCTCAGTGCTGCTGAGATCATATTATAGCTAGATCTCAGTGCTGCTGAGATATTGTGATTGACACAGTCAATCACAATATCCTCATTGAAACGCTCGAACACACTGGGGATCAAGGGAACAGCACTAGGCTGGTTTAAATCGTATTTGTCTGATAGATCCCAGTTTGTTCATCTAAATGACAAATCTTCTACGCATTGTAAGGTTACTTGTGGAGTACCACAGGGTTTTGTACTTGGCCCAATTCTATTTACTATATACATGCTCCCTATTGGTAAAATCATCAGACAGCATGGTGTTAATTTCCACTGTTATGCTGATGATACACAACTGTATTTATCTATAAATCCTGATGAATCCAGTCAGTTTGGTAGATTACAGCCATGTTTAGATAACATAAAAATGTGGATGACTTTAAACGTTCTGCTTTTGAACTCTAAAAAGACAGAAGTTGTTATCTTTGGACCAGAACCTCTAAAAAAGAAATTGCTTAGTCAGCCACTTGACCTGGATAGAATCATGTTGGCGTATGGTGAAAATGTAAAGAACTTGGGGGTTGTTTTTGATCAGGAAATGTCTTTCAAGTCCCATATAAAGCAGGTCTGTAAGGTTTCCTTCTTTCATCTTAGGAATATAGCAAAAATTAGAAATATTCTCACTAGGACAGATGCTGAAAAACTAGTCCATGCATTTGTTACTTCAAGGCTGGACTATTGTAACTCTTTATTAGCAGGAAGTTCACAAAATCCAATTAAAAGTCTACAGTTGGTCCAAAATGCTGCAGCAAGAGTTCTGATGAAACTCAAAAAGAGAGATCATATCTCCCCAATTTTAGCTTACCTTCATTGGCTCCCTGTCAAACTTAGAAGAGATTTTAAGATTCTTCTTTTGACATATAAAGCCCTCACTAATAAAGCTCCATCGTATATCAGAGATCTGATTACTCCTTATGTCCCTAACAGAGCACTTCGCTCTCAGACTGCAGGTTTATCTGGTGGTTCCTAGAATCTCTAAAAGCACAATGGGAGGCAGATCTTTCAGTTATCAGGCTCCTCTCCTGTGGAACCAGCTTCCAGCTTTAGTCCGTGAGGCAGACACCCTGTCTAGTTTCAAATCTAGGCTTAAAACCTTCCTTTTTGATAAAGTTTATAGTTAGGAAGAGGTAGAGAAGACAGCCTAATCCGGTTGGGGAGGAACTTAGTCTTGACAGACGGTTCTCCTTTGCTCTACCTTCTTCATGTCTCTCTCTATAGGGTTAAGTTATTTAAGTTTTTCTATAGTTCTGCTGCTATAGGCTTAGACTGCTGGAGGACAATCTGACCACTTCTCTCTCTGCTACTTTCTTCCTTTGTCCAATCTACTTAGTCACCGTTATTTAAACCTTGTTAACCTTTTGTTTTCTCTTAGTGTTCTTCTCTCCATAGTAACCACACATTGGCTGGCCCTCTGTTAGCTGAGACAGCTTCTTGGATGAGAACATGGACTGAGATGCTTCCAGTGACGTTCTACAACTGCTGCTTTAAACTCTATTATTTTAGTATCCTGTGCTTTTAATTTAGTTTTCTGTCTTTTCAAACCCCCAGTCGGTCATGGAAGATGGCTGCTTGTACTGAGCCTGGTTCTGCTGGAGGTTTCTTCCTGTTAAAGAGGAGTTTTTCCTCTCCACCTTCGCTACATGCATGCTCAGTATGAGGGATTGCTGTAAAGTCAACGACAACACAAGCCATTGTTTCTGTCTGCTGATTCCAGAGGAGTGAATGCTGCAAGTCAATGACTCGATGCAATCTGCTGGGGTTCCTTAGATTGGAAACTTTTTCAAATTGATTTGTTATGATGTATCTTTGATTTGAATTGATTTTCTTGTAAAGTGCCTTGAGACGACATCTGTTGTAAATTTGCGCTATATAAATAAACTGATTCTTGATTCTTAATTTTGTGGCCGCCAGTTTAAAGCAGATCTTCCAGGACTCTTTAAATCACACCAACAATGCTGATCTTATGACTTAAACACGCATCCTCCTGGCTTTAACAGACGGTTCCTGTGTGTTTCGGCTAGACTGTTTCTTTAAGGAGGGTGATTGGTGTTACGCTCTCCTCGACTACCAGCAAGCCGAGGAGATGCTGGGTCCAGAGCAGCCGGCCGTGAGGCTCCGCCTGGCTGTCATCCACAACACACTGGGCTCCTTCTGCTTCCAGGACGGGTCAGAACCACATGTTAACGCACCCACAGTAAAAAAGCAACACTAAACTTTGATGTTTTTAATGTTTCATGTCTGAGAATATGCCTGCAGTCATTTCCAGGATGCAGCCGACATGTTTTCTGTGGCTTTAAAGTACAACCCCACCGTGAGTCAGTACTATGAGAACAGGTCCAAGGCTCGGCGCCGGGTTCAGAACCTCTGGGGGGCCAGAGATGACTTTATCCGGCTGGTGGTCCTGGATCCCAACAATGAGGAGGTCAGCAGCAGGTTTTTCAGAGCTCACATAGTCAATCAAAGGAGGCTGAGAGTTTGTGGCTGTTTGTTTAGGCTCTTCCAATGCTGATGAACCTTTTCCCGGGCAGCGCCATGTCTGAGGTGCTGTCCAGCACGAAGGGACGAGCGCTCCGGGCCGAGCTGCTGGAAACCATGCGGGCCTGGAATTCATCCGACACAGGAAGGTTAGCTGCTTCGAAACAAGATCGAAACCAGACAACTCAGCTCAGCTCAAAACTTCTCTGAGACAAAAGTGTTGCTTGTTTCTAGCCTGGAAGAATCTCTAAAAAAGATGGCTGTGAGCGACAGCAAGCCAGAGAAGCAGTGGGCCAGTCTATCTGAGGCTGCACGAGAGCTGAGTCTATGTGTGAACGGACAGGACCTGCAGAATATACAAAAGGTCCTCCTGCAGGTACGGCCAGCAGAGTCATTTTTGATTTCTGAACACAGTAACTGTATTTAAACATTATTTTAATTGATCAACCCTCTGGTCCCTGAGAGTGTCCCTCCTGCAGGTTTAGATGCTCCAACACACTTGATTCAAAAGAAGGAATTGTTATCAGGCCAACCACGATGGCTCCCAAGATTAAATTCAATCATTTGATGCCGCGGTGGGTAGAATCTAAAACATGTAACACAGTCGATCTCGTGGTTTGGTAAATTACTTAGTTATTAAATTACTAGTTAAATGTAATAAACAGCAGGTACATGAGTGATATCTGGGCTCTGATCTGTAACACCGCTTCTGTGTTTCCTGCAGTCAAACGTTTATGGATAGAAATGAAGTAAGCAAAGGTTTTCAAATGGGTTCTTAAGCCTTTGCTTATTTTTAATTCCATAGTTAATAAGTTTAGGTAAAATAAGAAATAGTTTCAGTTTTTTTAAACCTGCTGGGTACCTTTGTATTTAGCCCTCATTTCACAGTTATATTCATTAAAAAAAATGCTCAATCACTGAAAAATGACGGCGGTGGGCAGCGAAGATCCGCTGTAGCAGTCTGTCTTACTGCAGGTCTGTTAAACTATCTGACTGAAGATACTCTGTTGCTGTATAACAGTGTGATGAAGAGGATGCTCATGCTTCTCATGTTTATTTTATGAAAAATCATTCTTTTCACCCTTATCTCCAGGTCCCACAGCATCTAGCTTGTTAGCTAGCGAGTTAACGTTGTCCATCATGTTTAATGGAAAAGATGGTTTATAACTTCCTCCTTGCCTTATATGGGATGCAGTTTAGGACAAAAACTATATTTGTCTCTCTCACACAACACCCACTGAGTAACTCACATAAACTTACAACATGCAAATTGTGTATATATACTTCATAAAATAGCACACACTCGTGTACAAAACCAAAATTGGTCATATATAATATTAAAATCACTTCGTCTAGTTTACCTGCAAAGTTTATGTAGACGCGTGTTTAGGAGCGTCAAAAAGTGTCGCGGTGGCTTAAGCTTGGTTTATGCTTGAGGCATCCGCAAGGTCTGCACTGGTCCACGCGGCCAAATTACGTCAATTTCAGCAACCGCGGCCCTTTGCGTGGCCCTCCGTTTCTGCACCGCGAGCCTGGGAAATTTCACTGTTGTAGACAACAGTGATACTTCTACTATAGGGTAGTGTTGTATGCATGCCACACATCCCTACACTGCCCCCTACAGACTGGGAGAATATTGGCTCAAAGCGGAAATGTGCCACAGAGGGTATAAACACTCCCATGCGTCTAATATCCGTGCGGACTTTACGTACGTCAAGTATAACCCAAGCTTTACGCACATTGAGGCCAGAGCGTTTTGGGCGTCTAGAGCGTCAAACGCTCAAAACACTCCAAACACTCGAGTTGGAAAATTGAACTTTGGTCGCTGTCGACCAATCAGAGAGCTCCTTCTATGTGACGTAGTGACATACTTTCCAACGGGGCCAAAGGTTCCAATGTGATAATGGCGGATAGATTTATTGTGGCTATTTTCTCTAATTCCAGTGAAACTAGCGCTGAAATCGACCCTCGTCAGCGTTAAGCTCCTGGAGGATGTGGAGAAAATCACCAAACTCTGAACGCTGCTGGATTTTTCCCCTAGTTACAGACAAGGAGCCGCGGCAGCCGACAACAACGCTCTCTTGGCTTATTAAATAAAGCAGAGCCGCTCTCTCAGTTTCGTCCGCAATTGTACAAAAAGACTGTTGAAGAGACAGGAAGTCCGACCGGAGAAAGCCGTGGGCGCTTGATGTGCGTTTAAAGCGTGAACAAAATGTAAAAACGCGTCCAACTTTAAGCCTCACGCGTTTTGGACGCTCCAGACGCGTTTGGTGTGAACGCAGCACTACCGTGCGTTCCCACTGAAAGCGTCAAAAGCGTCTGTGGTCGTTCTGATCGCTCACATCACGTCGCTTGCCGACGCCTGTCAGGAAAAACGTGAAGCGTCAAAAGCGTCGCGATCAGAGCTCCGCGAGCAAAGCCTATAGTTTTCATTTATTTACATGTTGCCATAGGAACCTACAACTCACCAGACACGCACACGAGGTCCGAAACCTTCCTCCAAGCATTATTTTTCACTTTGCAATCTCGGTATATAAATAAGGTTGGGTCGTACAATTCTGGGAAAGCAGACACTGCAGTTATTCATTTTTCCTCCATTCTGTCTTTCCACTCTTTTCTCTATTAGAAATCCAGATCGGCCCACGATTGGCTGCTGCTTCGGTCGCGCCGCTGCTAATTTGCATAAACGTGGACCTTCCTCAACTCCAATCGCGACGCTCCCGACGCGTCGCTCCCGACGCTCAAAACGCGCTGCTCAGATTGCTGGCCTCTCCTCATCGCTCCCTTACATTGAAAATGAATGTGCAGCCAGACGCTCGCGACGCGTTTTTTTGACGCTTTCAGTGGGAACGCACAGTTAGGCTTAGCCATGCTTCGCCTTCTTCTCTGCCACCTAGTGTCCACTCTGCGTGCGCAATCTGAAGTTGTGACCCTCTCACCCTGTTACACATCTTGTCACTTATTCAGGTGAGCAGTTCTGTGTGTATACTGCAAGTTTACACACATTTCTGAGCTTTCCTTTATTGTAGTATTCTTTCATCTCACTCACGCATAGCTTCAAATCTCATTCACACACAGAGAGTTGTTTTATGTCTGCATGCTTTAATTGGTGTGTGTATGAGCGATTTTAATATTATAAAAGAGCAATTTTAGTTTTGAAAATGTGTGTGCAGGTGAGTCTGTTGTGTTGTGAGAGAGACAAACATAGTTTCTGTAACAAATGGCCTCCCCATAAAAACATCGTTGAGGAAGACCCCAGAAAGCCTGCAGCTGGACCAGCAGGTAAAGGAGGTTCTGCAGAGTTTTGCTTCGTTCGTTCTGATTTCAATACAAGCAGCATCCCTTTAACATCCCTTTAAAGAAACCGAAAACTTCCCCCACATCAACCCTAAAATCCGCTGTAGCAGCTTTGTTGTTGTCAGCATCTGCTGAGCCTGTAGTTCTGCTCCCCTGCGTGTTCAGGTGGAGGAGGTGGTGGAGTCGTTCGTCCCAGACCGTCTGGCACTGACCCCGTGTCCACCACCAGCGCCAACCACATCAACATCCACTCATCCGCCTTCAGAACGTCTGGACCTTTCTGGTTCTGCAACTCAGACCTGACTGAGAAAAGTAGCGCCAGCTTTCATTTACATGCCAAAATGTTTGTCAGTTTCAATGTTTCTAATTCCTGAAAAACATTAATAATCATCAGAGATATTAATCGTTTAGGAAACTAAACGTGGGGGGGGGGGGGG
>JAVLVB010000124.1:973533-1000407 GCA_032876305.1 Orestias chungarensis | reverse complement strand
TCCCCGTATAAAAGAAACGGGCACATTAAGTCACAATTTAAACAAATTAGTAAATATCATTGTTAATAAATAGATTAAAAGATAAAAAACAACAAAAAAACGTGTCTGAGATAAATTTACTAACCATCCACATTTATTGTTACTAAAGAAGTCTAAAAAGCCTTAGAATATGTTTTATAGCAGCTCACGGTAAGGAGTGCATAACAATACAAGATCTAATTTGAGACATTTACTCAGTTGGAAGGAAATAGATATGTTTTATTTTATTTGTTACTAAAATCAGATTTACAAGGATTATTTAGTCACTTTCTCTGAACATTTACTAAATAAATATGAACCAGATTTTTTGTAACCTTTTTGTTTCTGAAGTTAATTAGATCGTCGTTTAATCTTAAATCCATGCATTTGTCTTTCTCTTAGCTGTTAATATAACACGTATACTAACTTTCTTTAAATTTCGAAATACAACAGAGCACGCCATTCGGGTAACACAAATCTGTGCGTGGCTTCATAAAACATAACAACTGCGAGAAAATTAATCTGGGCAAGAATTGCAGCTCATCAGAGTGGGAAATAAAATGTTTTAAACAAAGCATGTTGAAGAGTCAGATTCAAACCTCTGTTAGGCATGGCGGGGGATCTATGATGCTGTGTGCATGAATATGCAGCTTAATAAAAATAACATTTTGAGGATCTTTGATATTCTGTTTTTTTTTTTTGGTGATTATTTCTGGTTTTTGTAATGTTTAGAACGAGAGGACCTGATCCAGGATTAGTTTTTACATCAGAGACAAGAAGAAGTTAATAGCAGAAGAAGGAGAATGTTGAGTTGCTGGCAGCTTTATCTCAGTCGATGAACTCCCTGACCAGGCAGGTGTCACAGCTAAGACTATGGAGAAAGATTGCTGTCAAAAAGGTGTGTGCACAACTCTAACATTCATATTCGTGTTTATATGTCAATACCGTTCTTGTAGCCTAAACTCTTGTTTTTAGACTAAAAGCTTTGAGTGAAAGGTCTTGTGAATACAACTCTATTTTCTACAAGTTCGTAGACCTACGAACTCCTTTCTCTGTGGAGATGAATTCAAGTCTGTGGGTACGAGTAAAAAATTGTTACGATGACATCCCAGGGCGGAGTAATCGATCCACAATCTCATCAAACACAGGCCGCTCCAAATTTAAACATGGCGGTAGACCGTAGATCGGGTGGAGCAACCACTTGTCTGTATAGAGATGTATATTGATCTTACATGTGATGCTTCATCTGAGATTGTTGGTTCATACTCTCAGTCTCACAATTACAGCAGAATTTTGGGTACAAGAACTTTTATCAACATATAAATACGAATATGAATGTTAGAGTTGTGCACACACCTTTATGACAGCGATCTTACTCCATATAGGACCAGGTGTAGCCTCTATGTAGAGAAGAGCACATAGATAAAACTAAAAGGTAACAGTTTATATAACAGCAACTAATGCAAACTGGAGAGTAGAAGGAGAAAGTAGCCCAGTGAGGAGAAGCGGTCGGACTGTCTTTCAGCGGCCTAAGTCTGTAGCACATTCATATCAAGGACATCATCCTTTCGTCCCTTTGACCCCAACGACCTGCAGACTGAAGTTTCTACTGAAAATTCTTACTGGGAATCAGTTTCCTCGTTGAGGCTGCAGCCACAGCTGACACACACACACAAGTTTGTATTTCTACCCATATTAGGACTTTGTATTGACTTCCATTTATTTAAAAAAACTGCTTTTATGCCTGACCTGAACATTTACCCTAAACCTACCCATTAGCAGTATATTCATAACCCTAGCTTGAACCAAAGTTAAATTCACACCACACCTCTAAAACTGACCTTTAACCCTAAAAGAGGGGGTCCACCACATTAGGACAAGACTTTTGTTCCAATAAGGCCTCTATGTCTTCAGAAGGTCAGTGAATGTGCCAAAGATGGTCCTAAATAGAATATCTTAACCAACACACAGACACACACACGTTAAGTTGCTCTATCCTTGTGGGGTTTTTTCCATTGATGTCCATTCATTTGTCATTTAATTCTATAGCCTAACCCTGACCTCTGACCCTAAACCCAACTATTACCAGTTCATGGCTAACCCAAACTCACACACACCTGACCAGGCTTTGGTCCCCACAAGGACAGTATCTGTCAAAAATGGTCCCCACAATGTAGCAAATACAAAGCCACGCACAGACATTAAAGTCTGCCCACTGTAGTTACATAAAAATAACTCATGATTAGTTACTAACTTAATAAACTTTTATAAACTTGACTCAACTTCATTAGTGAGGAGAGTTTTATTCACAATGTGTTTTTGTGTAAAATATAAAACCTAGTATAAAATATTCAATTAAAGTCCAAAGCCAACCGTCTTGCTTTGCTCTTGACGAATGCGGACGCTTTCTCTCTGTCTCCCGACCTTCCCCTTATCTGTCCTGCTTCAGCTCTACGCTTTTCATTTCATTGTTTTTATCTTCTGAAAACCAAAAAATCCATCAGCAAGATGCCTCCTTTTTCTTTTACTGAGGATGACTACGCAAACCTCCTTCAGAAACTCAACATGCTGGAAACCAAAATCCAACGACTAGAAGTAAATGTGGAAATAATTTGTGGTTGCGATACAACTCTACCTCTTACTGGACATGATGCTGCTACCCGTCAGCTAATCAGCACGGGCAAGGGCAACCAGAAACAAGAGGATGAATATCAAGAATAACAAGACAAGTAATGTCTGGAATGTACTCGGCGCTAAACCGAAGAGTAAGTCATCTCAGAGGAAGAAGAGAGAACCAGCCCTGTCTTGTGATATCTGCGATGCGACCCGCTGGCCTGCACTACCGACGAGACCAAAGTCGTTCGCAGGACACAGACTTGGACAGCTGTCAGTGGAAAACCAAAACTGAAGCTTCCTCCTCCTTCTTAAAACAACTATCCCACTACAGAACAGATTTGCACCACTAAAGAAATCTAGTTCTCCACTTGATCACCAGGATGAAGTGTCTTCACACAGCAAGGTAAACCGAAAAAGCAAATCAGACAATAAAAGGCAAAGAGAGTAGCTAATGTCTGGTCCTGGGACTCTGATTGTTGGTGATGCTGCGGTGAAGGATGTAAGACATGTGTGTGGGAAACGTACAAAAATACTGTACTTTCCAAAGGACATGGTATCACATGTGAGGGACAATATTGTGGAAATTCTGGCTGAACATCCAACTTTTAAGACCCTTGTTCTACACCTGGGATCTAAAGAGGTCTGAGGTGCTGAAACAGGACTTCGAGAAGCTATCAGATACAGTTAATAATTATGATGCTGACGTGTTCATCAGTGGCCCTCTACCTCCAATGAGAGGTTCAGCAGGCTGTTCAGCCTGAACAAATGCTGTCAGGTGTGTGTGCCACTTACACCTTTAGTTATATTGACAATTTCAGTTTTTTCTGGGACCGCAGACATTATTTTAAGACAGATGGTCTCTGCCTCAATAGATCTGGAGTCAGGTTGAGTACGCATCATTCAAAATGGATACAAAACAATCTTCCATTCTTTGTATTACCATCTACAAACCTCCAAGGAACTGTTTTATTGATGATTTTACTGAACTACTTTCAATTGTATGCACCAATTTTGACTGTTTGGTCATAACCAGTTTTTTGCTCCTAAAATCTGGAAGAGGTGAGAGGTTTTAACCCTGGCTTTGTTTAAATGCAGGCTGAAAACAGCCTTGTTTAACTGTGCATATAGCTACTGAGAATATTATCACTATTATTATTATTATTTTATATTTATTACTATTTTATTTTAATTTTATTTCTTTTAAATTCAAAAATGATTTGAATGTTTCATTTTCTGCTCTTTTTCCTATATAAAGCAGTTGGAATTGTCTTGTACACGAAAATGTGCTATACAAATAACTTGCCTTGCCATTGGTGTAAAGTCAAGTCTAAAGTCATATTAATGACTTGTTTTCCAAGTCATCTGACACGAGTCCTTGCCTCTGCTATTATCATCGATACTCTTACCTGAGTACATGCCTGGATGCTCAACCCGCTGCGACTAACTAAAATCATGTAGACGACATGTGTTGTAAATTACCGCAATATGAATAAACACAATCTTGAATGAAGAAAAATCATGTTTTAATCAAAAATCCGTCAGAGAAACAGCCACAGTTTATGTTGAAGTGACACCTCTTGTTTGTACACAACCTTTGTTCTGATATTTCTTTTTAATCTGCTGAACCACTTGTTTCATCTCAGATAAAAACGATGCAGTGAACCAGTATACGTTCTTCTTCTTTCGGTTGGGTCGCTTTGGGGCCGTGAACCCTTAACACAGAAGTTTCAATTTCCTGATTCTGGCCTACAAAGTGCTTAAGGGTACTGCTCCGGTCTACTTGAATACTCTACCAAAGGCTTATGTCACAGCTCGGTGGCTTAGGTTATCAATGGATTGTCATCTAGCAGTGCCTACACCACGCTTAAGACTACTACTGTGTCTACTTTGTTAGTTGCTTTGGATAAAGGTCTGCTAAATGCATGATAAAAAAGTTCAAATTCATCTGGCATAAAATACAAACACTTTCACGTGTTTGTATATTTCAACTTGTTTTAAGTATTATCAATATCCAAGTAGTTTTGACTTAAAACAAGGTGCTATAGCTTTCTGAAAGTTACTCTATAGTAGGTTTTGTCTTCTTTCAAGTTTGCAAAGATGTTTTGCAGTAGAAGTAGACAAAAATACTTGGTAAGATTTTAGATTTTTGCCGGCTAATTCTCCACAAAGAATTTGGGGATATATGTCAAAGATGTGAATATGTAAAACCCAGTCTACTGAATGAATACTGAAGCCGTGGGTTAATGGTTTACCAACTTAAAGGGCCGGATAGGAAGCCGTGTAGCAACAGCTTTAGTGTAACAGCAGGTGTGAGGTTCCAGTATGATCCCGCTTCTTGCTCTGTGTGGGCCTCGGCAGACAGCGGTCGTAAAGGCTGAGCTGTTTTCACGCCGGCGCAATAAAAGGCTCGCGTTACCGTCCCCTCAGGCTGTCAGGTTCGGCTCTCCAAGCCCAGACACAAACACCTTTCTGTGGGTGCGGGAGCAGCGGCGGTCTGGCCCCAGGTCGAGACATTCCCAGATGAAAGGGGGGAGGGGGGTTTCACTAGAACGGAGACTGTTTTGTCTGAGATAAGCGCAACAGGGTTTGTAGACTTTGGGTCGGGTTCAGGACAGGTGACGTGCCTGAGCCCACAAGTCTGGATCCTCCTAGGGTGGAAGTGAAAATATGATTAGATTAGAGTTCCTAGACAGAAGTATGTGGCAGTCAGAACAGCTTCCAGTGCTCAGAGAACAGCCGAAGAACTTTAAAGAAAAATTAGCAAAGTTTCCAGTTTATTTTCATGAAAATCAGACCCAACCATCCTAACTGTAATAAACAGTTCATCACACAGACTGAAGGGAGATAAACAGAGTCAGGGATGACAGCGGGAGTCCACCTGCTCCTCCAGAATGAATGAAGATGCTTCAGTCAGACTGAGCTCCTCGCGACGTCTGGCACCTTCAGCAAGTATGAAACAGGGAACTTTGCTTTACGGTCTAATAACTTTCAGAAGCCGCGCGCTTCCTTTCTCTGAGCGACGGAAAAGAGGAGGAGAGCACGGCTCCCCAGAGGAACATCTCTAAACGCAATTTATACATCTTGGAAAGATAAACCATCTGCTGGTCTGATCATCTCCTAAATCTCCTTGTCAGGTTTACAGGCTCGTCTCGGCCGTCTGTCTAAGAGCCGCTGCTGTGTTTGTGCCCCGGTTTCTGATCCCAGGTCCAATTAAGTTTGTTTGCTTATCATCTGGCTTCAGTCACTGGCGGATTCCTGAGATGGCTGCTTAAATGGTCTACCAGCCAAACAGCAGCTTCTGCGTTGGAAGGAAAATCTATGACGACTGGTTTCCTGAGTCCTGACAGCTGTTTGGTGAGCATCCAGCTGCTTATTGAGCTGTCAGAGTCGCCAAGGCTTCACTTCCAGCCGTTCATCTCCTTGAGCTTGCTGATGTTCGTCCCTTTGACGGGTGTGGAGGGCAGGGGGTTGCAGACAGGCAGGGTGGGGGTGCCGGACCCTCGGGTCCACAGCTTCTCTGTGGGGATTCTCCACAGAGTCCGAGACGACTTCTTCTTTGGTTTCTCCGTCTTTTCTTTGGAAGCGCCTGGGGACATGGTCTGGAGAGAAGGGCAGAGCGCATGTTTAGATCTGTCACGGTATCAGTAAAGGACCTTACAAAAGTATTCACACACATTAAACATTGTCACCATTTGTGATTTCTCAATCTAAAACCATTGTGTAATTGGTATTTGAAGGAAAAACTAAATAAAAAAACGATTCATGGTTTTCAAAAATCTTCAACAGAAACGTAAAAATGTGTGCTGACCTATCTCTAGCTCTGTGTCTACAAGCCGCTGTTACACCAAATTCTGCGACCCATCATATTTTATAACCACAGGGGGCAATAGTGAAAATTCCTCTGCATGTATGTGTCTAAAAATAATGTCAGAGGTCAATGCAACAATTTCTCAATGTTCTGCCACCTCCACAATATAATCTGGACTCACCTGATACAATATGTGACCCTCAAATAGCCAGTGTCACATAGGTAACATGTGATACCCATCATAATCTCACTGTACTGGTCGTTATTATAGAATAACCTTTATATATATATATATATATATATATATATATATATATATATATATATATATATATATATATATATATATATAGAGAGAGAGAGAGAGAGAGAGATAACGATGCTCAATTTGGCCAAAGGCAATAATACATTTTTGAAAGTTTTGTTACATTTTTAATTACATTATATTTTACCATGTATAGGAATGACCAAATATACAAAAATAGAACTTCAATAGGAACGTACGCTATCGCCACCCTGTGGTCGCAGAATACGGTGTAAAAGGGGTGCATTCCCCCTTAAGTGGCCAGACACAAAAGAGCAGGGAAACAAATGCTCTGCCCTGCTTTCATATTAAACCGGAAGCTCGCCTCAGCCACTCTCAGAACCCATTAATCTTTTAATCCTAAACAAAACTACTTTGTAGAACAGCCATTTTTCCCTCTGGGGTTCTGTCTCTCTCCAAAACTTTAGTCTGTGCCAAGGCACTTTTTCTGTTTTGAAAGATAAGTATGAGTAAGGTTTAGGTCTGGACTTTGACTAGGCTGTTAAGAAAGCCAAAAACTCGGCACTGCTTGTTTGAAACATGGTTTACCTCCAGATTTACCACGTCTGGCTTCTTCTGGTGCAGAAAAATTAAGCATGTCTCACGTCAATGTGTATACGTTGAATGTAATGGAACATCAGACAATACATACACTGAAAAGGAATAATATCTGATGTAGTACCAGATATGGATGTGGTACAATTCTGACTTTTTGGGGAGGGTGAGAAAAATAGGACATGGGTGTCATTTGTTGCACGAAGAGTCAGTGGTTCCTGTTTGTACTTGGCTGCACTGGGTTTCAATTAGAGGGTTTTGTGTAAAGGAGGCTGAATAAATATGAATTGGCACTGCTGATGATACCTTATACTTTTTTGGGCCCAATGGTTTGGATCCCTTATAATTTGCATCGTTAGTCTTATTAGAGTACATTGTTTTGAGAGGTCCTGGGTTCATATCCAGGATGAGCCCCCACAAATATGTTACAGCCTGTCTAGGAGAGGCTAAGATCGCGACATATTTAAGGTGGTTGATTTCCTTCACTGACCAGGCAGGTGTCACAGCTAAGACTATGGAGTAAGATTGCTGTCAAAAAGGTGAGTGCACAACTGTAACATTCATATGTCAATAAAGTTCTTGTAGCCTAAACTCTTGTCTTTAGAGATAGTAACTTTGTATAGAGGAGCTTGTAGGAGTGAACTTCCGTTTGTGTAGGGAGGTAAGTTGTTTGGTGGTTTATTTAATAAGGTAAGTGTTGTTTATGAATATATTTCCTTTTGTCTGTTGGTTCACTCTGAAGCCCAAGAATCTTGTCTGTGTTTTTTTTCCTCTTTCTATTTTTTCTCCCCTCCAGGGGGTCTTTTGTGGGATCTAGAGTCCCTTATTTGTAAGTAGGTTGACAGGAATGGGGGAAGACATGTGGCAAATGTTGACAGCTCTGGGAATTGAACCTGTGACAGCCATGTTGAGGACTCAAGGTTTCCATTTGTGGTTCGTGCTATCCCCTACGCCACCAGCACCCCCCCCTCCTCATCTGTTTTATTAAATTTCCTTTAATAAATCAATCTCATTTTGAAACGGTGTGGTTGTTGGGATTTATTGAGTATTGGGATCACCCTAAATACATTGTGGACCGAGCCACTCCTAGACCTTTATGTTGGTCAATCCAGCCGTTATATTAAAACACAGTAAAAGAGCCTAAAGCAAGCAGTGCAACCCAGTGGCGGGCCGTCAGGGCCAACAAGGCCTTCTCTGCTGGCGTAAAGATGATCAGAAAATAAATGTCCTTTTTTTCATAAATATATATTCAATTATCTATTCTCTTCATTTCATTACTATCTTCTTGGTTGTGCTGCTGAAGCGGCCTGCTTCCAAAAACAAATTGGATATTGTTAGCATTAGCATTAGCTAACCCTATTAGCATTAGCCTCCATGTTGATAGAAAAGGATTTATTGGTTGAAATAATTGGAGTCAATTAAGTATTCTTGACAAAAGAATGCAGGATGGATGTTGTGTTCAAATAAGCAGCAGTTTTAGTGAGTTCAAAGCATTTTTTTAAATATTTTTATGATTTTACTTAGTTTGTAATAAATCAATGTCGAACGAAATAAAATGACAATTATATTTCTGTTCTGTAAGATATAATGTGGACACTATGACTTCAGTAGAGGGAGATAATTGGTTCTGCTTTAATCTGTATCAAATTTGAGAGTCATGGTGTTACCTTGATGGTAATATGAGGTGAATTCATTCCGTTAGGACTCTGTAAGAAATCACTGAAGGCTGAGGCCAGAAATGACAACATGTAAATAATGAGAGTGAGTGTGTTAACATACGCAGCAGCAGATAGTCATACAGGTGATCTTCGCCGCGTTGTCCCCCTTCCCCGCGTAGCGGTTCCTCTTAGGCAGCAGCAGAACAAACGACACGGCCAGGGACAGATGGTAGAAGCTGTGAACGTAGGCGTAGTCCCACTCCTGTAATGAAAAGCCAAAAACAGCCGCCTCGTGGTTGAGCATCAAACGTTTACGTCCTGGGCCGGCTTTGTTCCGATGATGAGTTACCTCAAAGTAGAAGCGCAGCATCAGAGCCAGAGCGCCGAAGCAGCAGCCGGGGCCGACCTGCTGCGTGTAAACGCTCCTCTCCGGGTAGACCGCCCTCAGCTGCTTCATCTTCTGGAGCTGCAACAACAGGATGTCGCTCAGATCAACGAGACAGACAATAATAAACTGATCTGACTGCAGAGAAGTTCTCAATAATTCAGCCATTACTGACCCATTTGATGGTAATGATGAAGACGGCGGATCCGATGGGTCCGGAGTAGATGCCGTGTCCCCAGCGGTCCTGGTAGATCCTGACGGCGATGGTCAAAACTCCAAACATCGACATACTGGAGCGCTGCGGCTCATCGAAGTCTCCCAGAGCTGCAAGAAATTAGACAAGAGAACCGTCATGTCTGCTCGTCCCTAATCAACAGGAACCGGAGGTAAGACTGTACAGATGTTCGTTTAACATTCAAGGAGCAAACTTGGTCAATCAGAGACAAATAATCAAAACAATTGGATTTACAGATAAACTCTGACTAAAGACTTTGAAGATATTTTTAGGGAAACATTTTGCATGTAAAAGACAGAAGAGATAAACATTGTCTGAGACATCATTAGAAAAAACTCTGCATCTTAAATGTGGGAGGATCAGAGTTGTTCTCCTCAGAGCCGCTAGTGTGTCTAAGGACACGTGTTCAGAAATCATAGACACAGCAAATGTTAGCAGCAACTGGAGCAGGTGTGGAGGTTATAAAGCTCAGTGAGAGAGGAGGATTCAGAAAAAGAAAAGAATCATAGATGACGTTTTACCTATGAGTGTGACCCACATGGAGAGCGCCGTGCCATAAACTGTGAAGTACTCCAGAATGTCATATCTCATGAAACAGAGGACGGAGAGGCCGGGGCCATCGCAGGCATGATAGACCTGTAGGAGCACGGCCACAGTTTTACATTTCAGCACAGGAAATTCAAAATTAAAGTAACAGTAAATTTATGTAATAAAGAAAAAAAAAAAAGGATTCTAAAATGCAACTTTTCCTATTTAAAATTAATTTATCTTAAGTGAAATAAAGAATTCAATTAAAATATTTAAAGGAATAAGATTTTCTTTTGTTAATGTTAATTTAGTTAATTAATCCTAATATGTAATCATTTCAAAGTGTATTTTTTAATAACCAGATATTTTATAACAGTTATTTGATTAGTATTTAACTAGTTGTTACATTTGCATGCATTTTTCCATTATTAATGTCATTACAAATTTTAGCAAACAGATAAACATGTTTGGACTCTGAGTTTTAGCTTCTTTAGACCAATTTTGTATATAATTGTTTTAAACAGCAGTTGGCATTCAGGGAGCAACTAAGTTCAGTTTATTTTTTACGGGAACAATTAACAACACATCGTGCTGAAGCAATTTAAAAACATTTACATTTTACTTTAAAGGGTTTCCTAATTAAATCCAACTGGGTGCATTGAGTTTTGCCTTCTCATTTCTCACGGAAAGCCCGTCAGAACTCTCAGACTCTCACCGCGGTGAAGAACATGGTGAAGAAGTAGACCATGGCCTCGGTGTGGAAGCCCCTCTTGGCCGCCACGCTGGCCGCCGGCAGGAACACCAGGCTGCTGACGGTCGGAAGCAGCATCTTGGCGATGAAGGCGCCCATGACTGGATCAAACAGCAAACTCTTAAAAAACAAAAAAACTGTGAAGGTTTCAGATGGGAATGCGTCCTCAAGCTGATGGAGCGGATCTCCTCCAGTCTCTTAGCCTCGCGTTAGAAAGAGGCTCCATATATCTTCATGCTCACTCCCACAGGCCCAGCTGTCCACTCTGGACATTTAAAGTTTAAATGTCCCCCACCCGTCCAGATGACAGGGCTCATGTGGGATAAGGTTGCCGTGTTTTTGGTGGGCAGCTGTCTGCATACCAGCGGCATGGGGGAGAGGCTCGACGCAGGCCGAGGACCAACATGTCAGAATATGAAGGGAAGAGCTTCATTTCATGGGTTACAATGTTCTCTCAGGTTCTGGTTTTTCCATTTGTCTCCACTCAACTCCATCATCCTTCGGTGATAAAGCTGCTTCAGATGTCCCTAACAGACCAGCAGACGCCGTGTCTGCTTTGTAGACCTGGGTTTAAACTGTCTGTCTGGAACAAACTTTAGGACAGAAGCTAGGAAATACACACCAGTTTAAAGAGTCTTAGTTAGTTATCATGTTGCAGGAATAATGGCGCACTCTGTTGTCATCACTGTAGATTTTAAACCTCTTCACTCAAGCTACTCTGAGAAATGTAAGCTTTGTACCCATCAAACTTTGGCAATTAGCCTCTTTCTTCTTAGAGATTCTTCTTCTTAATTTGTCCTCTGAGTCAAATTGTCAGTGATTTGTACCAACAGGACAGAAGAGAAAGAAATGCGGTGTGAGTCCTGCTTTCTAAAGCTCTCGGCTGCTCGGAGCGAATCTGTAGTTTTTATTTGTCACTTCCGGAAAGGAAGAAGATTTTATAGCCGGCTTCGCTCTGCGGTTGCTCGTCTCAGACTCATCAGTTGGCTGGATGTCTTTATTGTGAGGTTAATAGGGTGTTGAGCAGATGTTCTGCAAAGTTACGTCCATTATAGTGAAGAGATTGTACTGGAGGCACTGGGAACAACAAGCTTGCTGAACTAATATTAAGATACTTGCAGGTTTGTTTTTATGTAAACATGTTTTTTTAATGTTTTTTAAACCTGCTTTGGAAGTAAAATGGATTTGGATTATGCAAAGCAACTGTACAAACGCAATAAAGTGCAAACCATTCAAGTATTTTTTTTTTTTACAACAATAGAGTATTCAAAGTTTAAATTAGGCTGTTAAATTTGTATAAACTTTAAAACATGTAACTCAAGGACAGTTAATACCCTACCATAGAAAAAAAGCCTACTTTACGTTATCTGACTCAATAGTCTGTTATTTCATAAACCACTGATTGGCTGAGCTACAAACATCGAGAAGCTTTCCCAAATTTTATGCTTTAAATCCCAGGAAATTGCAAATCAGCTGAGAAACTGAGTTATTTTAAATCACGGCTAAAATAAAAAACTTGGTTAAGGTTCTCTTTGATTAATAACAATCTAGAACTGTGACTGATAATATTAAGTGCTGATTGTTCTTCGTGATTTGATAACAAAATGAAATGCTCCTTTAGAATGCAGATTTTTCTTAATACTTTTAATGACAAATGTAATCTTCTGCATCATGTTGTCGTTCATGTACAACAACTGGCTTGCTGCTGAAATGTGCTATAAAAAGAAACTTGGCGTGACTAACATGAATCTTTAAGGCAAATCTGTAAGAAACGGCTGATCCATCAACAATCACATCCGTTATTTACTCCTGGAGGAAGCCACAGCTAACCTGACTGGACCATAACTAGGTTGATCCTATGATGGTAACGTGTGGAAACGTAAACAAGCACCATGTGACACATTGGGCTAACTAACGTTCAGTTCTTCCCACTGCAGCCTTATTTCACTCCAATCTGCCCAGAGAGGATTTCTGAAGATGGCGTGGCAACAGTTGGCCTGTGCTGCTCCCACTCAGCTGTTGCACCTGCTCAAAGGCTCGAAGCAGCCGCACAAAGGGTCCAGTATTACAGAGGAGGGCCCCAGATTCCTGGAGGGTTTAATCAACCAGAGCTGGCTAAGTTTTTTAGGGGGAAAAAGAACACAAAAGAAACAGCATCTACTAGAAATCCACTTCAAATAAAAAAATGCAAACCAAAGATTGGCCAAACTGGTAAAGATGAATGAAAATAAAATCATCAGAGGCAGATGTGGCTCTGAAAATATTACAAAATCCAAGCTTTTATTTTAGAACAGACATTTAGTGAAAGTTATGTCACTGTCAATCCCGTTTGGCTGCTAAGATTGTGTTTACATGCCGTGTTTGATGTAAAACATCTCAACGTCAGGTGATATTGTCATATTTGGTTGCCTTTTGACCCACATACACAGAGTACACATGTGAAGTTTAACAGAGTTTTTTGAAAGACTTGAATAATGATCTGGAAACAGGAGTGATTGGAATGACTGGGGAGACCGGGAGCTTCTGGTGAGGGAGGACGTGAGATAGTGAAAATATGTCAGGTGAAACTGAGAGTCTTGTGAATTGAATCTTACTTGGGTGAAGATGAAACCGCCAGGGAGAGGTGAATGGGTTGAGGGAGTAAATGTAGTTGTAATACTGAGGTTGTCCAGGGAATCGCTGAAAAATCTGAACAAGGAATGACTGATTAAATACAAACCATGTAGACTGAAAAAAAAACCTTCTCCTGGGACAAACGCCTGCTAAACGCCACAGGATAGAGAGTACAACAAGAATGTTTTACAAAAACACAAATAATTACAGACGGAATACATTTTTATTTAGTTTTGATATTTACTCTAAACCTAATATAGAAAGTACTAGATCGACTAAACACCCGCCTTAATCTATTTCCTGCTATGCTGCAGACCAAGAACTGTGCCAAGAACTGGGAAAGTAATCTTTCCTTTTATGTTACTGCACTTTACACAATCATTTATTGGAATAATGCAAAGGTAAATTTTAAGAAACATTGTTTTCATACCTTTTCAGAGAGATGATTCAAAAATGAGGACCCAGTTTTTGGTTAATTAACTTCTGTATGATGGTGTTTTAATTAACAAATAAATGACTGAAAGATAAATGCAAAAGTGGATCATGATTACAAGACGTTTCCAGCAACTGTTATTGAGCTAAACAAAAGAGTAAAAAGAACATTTTGCTTTAAAATTCAAATTCAAATGACTATTAATCCCACAGGGAAATGAAACGTTGTAGATTTGTTGTAGCTGTGAAAGGTGCTGGGCAGGGATTATCTCCTGTAGTTTCTGTGTGTTACGATTTTTTTAATTTTGCATTTTAATTTGACCTGAGTTTTGTTACATTCAGTTTATAACAACAATAAAACTTTTTTTGTTTGTTATATCTATATGTACTTTCATTCCAGACACCCTGTTTTGCCAAGAAACAGCTACATTTATCGCTATCCTGAATGATAATTAAGATAACCGCATTTACATGATGAAGAACACTAAATATCATCACAATACCTTTCAAAATATTTCAAATGTCATAATTCATTATTTTATCACAAGATATTTCAAGTGAAATGTAATTATAAGTAGTCAGAAACGTTTAGATAGTTGAATAGGAAATTGCTCTTAACCGTCCCCCACTAACTGAGCTGTTCAAACAGTCGCCTGCTAAATTTTGGGTTTCCTGCCAAATTTTAAGGAGCTCAGCTGTTCTAGATATAACTGTTCTAGATATATACATGTTACATTTTCAAAACCAGAATTTTCGTTCAAGATTTATTTTGTCTTTAATTTTATACATCTCCTAACTATTAGTAGATTTCAGATCACTTTTAACTTAATTTAAGATATTTTAAATTGGGATTGTGACTAGTAAAAACCAAAGGGAGACATCTTAAATGCTAGTGGCGGTATCTGGAGTTTTCTCCAGGGGTGGGGGATGGGTGCAAATGTATACTAAGGTATCACACTAGTGTAACAAAAACCCTATTATATAAAACACTTTATATGAACAAAAACATCTTTCATGTACAGGTTTACTTTGAAAACTTATCTTAAAGGGACAATAAAAAAATTAAAAATAAAATACTTAAAAATTGAATAAAATAATACTTAATTTATTTAAAATAAAGCAAAAAATAAACATAAAAAAAAGAAGTTTATTTTTTATTTTTGTAAAAAATAAAGTTCTCCGCTCGAAAGCTGTTGCTTTAAGGGTATTTACTAAACTTAAATTTTCTTGCTCCATTTCTCTCTCCAATCGTCTCCAACTTCCGCGACTCGACCTGTCGATCAGCTGCACTTTATAACAGCCAACCGTGATCTCAGCGCGGTGGTGGGAGGTGCGATATATCTGTAGCCCTTCAGAAATCTGAATCGACGACGTTGATTTCTGTTGCTATGCGCAAACTTCTTGTCAGTGATTGGCTGGCTGCTGCTCAGCTGGGGCGATTTTTCTGTCACCCCAGCTGATGATAGCTATTTTTATATATATATTACTTTATCACGAATTCAAACACACAATTAACTTAGAATGTGTGACAATTGTTATTTAAAAAAATTAATAAATCACTGGGGACACACTGGGGGGCGGCACCCTATTGCTCTGTATTGGCCCGCCGCCACTCTTAAATGCCCTTTATGTTTAGTCTTGATTTAATTGTAGATATCTGAATATTATGTTTTCATATAGCCAGTAATTCATTATAGATTTCTTTTTTTTCACTTGTCCTGTTCATTATCATGGCTAGTAGAATGGGTTTCTGGCTGCCATAGTTGTGCTTAACAGATTTTCTTTTCCATGTGAGGCTTTATAGAGCCTCCCTTGATTCCCATACCTTGATCATTTATTGATTACTGAGGTGTTATATACATTGTAAAGCTAAACAGGACTGAGGGGTGGGGGGGGGGGTGCACAGAGTGAAAGGCAAGATATAATTAGCGGAAAGCAGAGCAAAGACAGCAATGGATGCGGCACATAATACATAAATAAATATGAGGCAAACTTGGTGTTATTAATAAACAGATCAGCACAGTTAAAGTGTTGTGATCTCTATAGTGTGTGATTGCGCACGAGCATGCAGAAATTGTGTTGCAGGTATTACATGAATTATGCTCACCCAGGGGCACAGAGGCCCCTGCCAGCCCCCTCCCAGAGCCCAGAGCGAGCAGAGGAAGCACAAGTTCCTGGACACTGGGGCCACGCAAGAGAACAGAGATCAAACAGCTCACCGCAGGGACACCACGCACCCGCCCAGAGGACCGCAGAGGGGGCCCGGGGTATAGCCCCCCGCTGCCGTGGAGTAGAGCCCCCAGGGTACCAGGAGCAGCATCCTACCCGTCCCGCCAGGCCCTGGCCGCCCAGGGCCGGGGTCCAAACGTCCGAGTGCCCCCAGCGCCCAGAGGACCGCAGAGGGGCCCCCTTGGCACTGCACTCCAGGGCCCAGTCCGGCCGCAGGTGAGTGCATTAGCAAGCAGTTAGGAAGTGTGAGGAGGGGGCAGGGCACGACCCCCCCCCCCCCCCCCCCCCCCCACACGGGAATAGCATGGGGGGCAGAAGACACCAACTCACAGACCCAGCCCCAGTCACATTCATACACAATCTCACTCACTCACTCACTCACTCACTCACTCACTCACTCACTCATTCACATAGTAACTCAAGGTATGGATGGGGTTGGTGTTTGTGGGAACCATCCTCTGGTGCAGCCCAGTGGGTGACCCCCGGGACAAGAAGCGCCCCCACCGACACAATCTCCACCGCCCGAGCCCACACACCAACCCCCCCCCCACCCCGGATAGCACCCAGGAAACAGGGTTATGGATTTCTTTAACAGAAGCCGTCATACAGTTTAATAGGGAATCTTACATCAGATATACGTGTCAGAATCAAATCAGAGACTTCAATGTGTTTTTTGTCATTTAAAGTGCCTCCTGTATGTGCCTTATATACCCCTGCAAATATTTACACTATCATTTCTTAATAAAATCTAAATAATTGTGTCTAATCTTCCCTAGTAAGATCTATTTGATGTTTTCTAGACAGCAGGTCTGTCAGTAAGCAACTCTTTCTTGCTGAAATTCGTTTTTGTCGTGGAGATGTCCTAAAAGGGCAGTCGTTCATCTCATTTAGTCTGATAATTCGTCTTTAAACCTTGAAATGTAAATGCTTTTTTGTTTTATGTCACATACAATAATTGAGCAAAGTTAACTATCTTGCTCTGAATATTTTTCTCAGTGGTTCTGTTTATGACACTTTTAATTGCTTGTTGTCTGGAGGCGCTAACCCTAATGACTCCCAACACTTTTGATGGTGCTAGTGGAAACCAAAACACACCCGTGGGAGCTTTGCTCGGTCCTGTGTAAGACTTTTGGTTCGGCAACCCTTATTAACCTCAGCATCAGGATGGCAGCTTGTATTAAGTGGGATAGGTGGAGCATATTTCTCTGCTCTGACAGACAGTCTGAACTGCGTCCATCAGCAGTGAACTCAGACATCAAGTCAAGCAGTGAAGCTTCAATGTTGTATGTTGTTTATCATGGTTATTATTCAAGCAAAGTTAGAAAGATTTTTGTTTTATTTTGAAGAATGTTTGTTTTACTGCTTGCAATGTTGGCCAATATTCTACCCATAAAAAAACCCAGTGGGCTTTTATGGGCTAGAAATTCTCCATAAACTCTGTCCGTCTAAATCAACCAAATCTTAAGCATGAACCAGCTATGAACAGTACAATTAGATAAGTATTAGATTAGTGCCAGGGTTTCATATATCTGAACCCAAAATACATCCAACAACTTAAGGAAATATTGAAAAAATGTTTTTACAAACAAAATACAGTCTGAAGTCTCTTGGGTCCTGGATGTCTCCGAAAAAGACTGAACAGGTGATCCGATTATGTAATCAGCTAAAAACGAATATGGTTATCCCCCGCAATCTTGGACAATAAGGGATGCAGATGAGGGTAACTGAGAGAGCAACAACCTTCATCTATCCTCTGAATGGTTTCTGACCAGGAAGTGGCTTAGTTCTGTGAACTGCAGCAGGACCACTGGGACGAACCAGAGGAGCTTGATTTATTTATTTATTTATTTATTTCACAAATTTTCTTGCTGTTCTTAAACCTTCATGGTTAAATGACATTTTTAACAAATATGAAAAAAAACAATCTTTTTTTAAGCCGACTTCAGGACAGGTTTTTACAAGAACAATTAACACGAGATGTTAATTGGTGAAAAGTTTTGTGTTTAGACGACACCTCCAAGACGCCGTGAGTCCACTGCATTTGTAACCTCCACCTCTTCTTTGTCTCTTGATTTAGTATCTGCAAAAGCAAAGTGTGTCTCAGTGAACTAATTTCTCATATAACATAGATTTCCATTTCAGAAGTTGTGTGAAACTCATTAAGTTGAGCGATACACAGCGCGAGCGAGGCTGTATGACTTTTTCTATCTGGTTGTTTGTCCCCACAACCCCTGTATATTTGTACTGTGACACATAGAATATATTTCACACCTCCGGGGAGCTCATGTTCCCAAAAACCACACTTTAAGACCTGGTTTCAAAAGTTGTATGTGTCAAAAACACTGATCAATGTTCCATGTACAGGAGTTAAGGTCCTGCAACAGCACTTTTAGGGTTTTACTGAAAAACAACTCTACAAAAGTTTTTGAGGAAATAAAGTACCTTAACTTCTCTTTTCTTGACCGTAGACCCTGTTGACTGTTATCTTCCAACCAATTATGTATGGAGTAAGATTGCTGTCAAAAAGGTGTATGCATGACTGTAACTAGAAGTATTCCTATTTATAAGTAAAAATTATGAAGAAAAAAAAAGTTGTTGTACCCAAAACTCTTTTCTTTTACTTGAGTATGAATCTAAAAGAAATGATGGCAAACTCTTGTGAATACAACTCTGATTTCTTTCAGCATGATGGCTAGTAGAATGGGTTTCTGGCTGCCATAGTTGTTCTTAACAGATTTGCTTTAGCAAGTGAGGCTTTAAAAATATAGAGCCTCCTTTGCTACCCATACCTTAGGCATTTATTGATTTCTGCTGTGTTGTATACATTCAAAAGGTAAATATGACTGAGGGGCTTCACAGAGTGAAAGGGAACATAAACATAGACCAAAATCAATACTTAAATGAAAACAAGCAAACAAACAAAAAACAAAACAAAACAACAAAGCCCAAAATGTAGCTGCTACCAGGGAGCTCCTGAAGCATCCAGACTGGGAGCTGCCCCCGGATGATGGGACCAGATGGTTGCACAACTCTGATTTCTAAATCTATGAGCTCTTCCCTTCCCTGTGGACTCGTATTCAACTTTGTGGATACGAGTAAAAAATTGTTACAATGACATCACAGGGTGGAGTAATCAATCCACGATCTCATGAAACACAGCCTGCTCCAAATTTAAAGATGACTGAAGACAGTGGACCAGTTGAAGCAACCACCTCAGGTGAAGCATCACCGGTAAGATGTATAAATACAGTATCTCTCTATCTATATAGGTGGTTGCTTTTTAGGTGGTGATTTTCCCCCCAAATTAGGCTGATGATACTTTTCGTACTTCAAACAGCAGGCTAGTGTGATCCATGTGTACGTTTTTCATGTTTTTCATTTTTCCTACTAGATGGGATGTCTAGTACGAAATATGCTTTCTTCCCGCTGTGCCGATACGGTCGGCTTCTATTGCTCAACAACTTTAACATCCGTCTACAGACGCCGTGGTCTGTTGTTACTGATGTAAACATGCCTCTGCTGTGTGACATCTCATTCTTCTCCTGTTCACCCGGTTGTAAACCCTTCACACAAAAGTTGCGACGGTGATCACATCTATTAGTAGAATGAACGACCACACACATAAAAGCATATTTCAAGAAATTTCTACCTTGAGCATCTAAACCTGCTGTGAGAATGTGGTCATATTTTAAAAGTATAGAAACAAACAAAAGGATCCTGTAACAATAAAAAAAATGTTGTTGCAAATGTTCTTAAAGTGTGTGTTTGTGTCTGTGTCAGTCTTGATAGATTCACAGACTCAAACCCATCTGAAAGCAAGACTATGAAACATGCAAGACGGCATTAGCTGGACAGTGAAAAGACAGCTGTAGAAACAGAGGAGTGACTGAGGGTGGAAGAGGGAGCGGAAAGAAATAACAGCAAAGAAAAAGATACAGATGAGCTGAAATCATAATAAAACATGAAGTACTGAGACACGAGTAAAAAAAAGAGGAGAGCAAAGCAGACTGGAAGAACACAAGGTTTTTTGGACTCACCTGCAGATCTGAGGGTGCCTTGTGTCCCTAAGAATCTTTCACAGAAGGAGATCTTTGGTCAAAATTAGATGAACGTAGATTACAGATAACACAGCAGCTTCACTCTGAGCACCCCCTTGATGATTGAGCTTCTCAGCTTTCTCAGCTCTTTAAGACAGAGTCAGAAATGTGGCCGCTTGTATTCACAATCCAGTTCTGTTGGTAATTACCAAAAGAGAAAGGAGGAAAAAGAAATAAGGAGAAATTATTTTGTCCTTTTTTACTTCACCTGCTCCACCTTAATTGGAGACCATTTTTACAGCAAAATAAAGTAATAAGGCAGTTGAACTTATTTTTGTAGAACTTTATTAACTGTATTGATAAAACTCTCTAAAAAATGCCAAACTCTGTAATAAATATTGTGCTATTGTTAAAGTTCCAGCATTAATGCGTAATGTAGTTATGCTGTAACACTAATATGTGGCAGTAGAAGCACATGGTGTAGTTGATACATGTACACAACCATGCTTGAAAAACGGTTGCAGGTTTTATTTTTGAGTTTAGAAACTTTTTTTATATATCAATACCAAATCATCCTGGAAGAAAAAACACTGCATGATAAAAACAAAAGACTCAAGAATCTGTTTATTTACAACACATGTCGCTTCATCGCACTTTACTAGAAAACTATTTCCTTCAAATCATAAATACATCATAAACAAATCACTTTAAAAAAGTTTCCAACTGAGTTGTTGACTTGCAGCATTCATTGTTGACTTTACAACAATCCCTCATACTGAGCATGCATGTAGCGTTCCTGTAGCGGTAAGAAACCTCCAGCAGAACCTGGATCAGTACGAGCAGCCGTCTGCCATGACCGACTGGGGGTTTGAAGAGACAGAAGACACAAAAGGACATAGAGAAAACTGAAAAAAGAAAACTTTATAGAAGCAGTTGTAGAACGTCGCTGGAAGCACCAAAATACAATGAACAAAAAAAGGAAAAAAGTATTTACAGTAATAATAAACATTTGCAACACAGACTAGAATGAATCTATATTTCAGTTATTATTAACCCAAAGGCAACCTTAGTTTTATTCTTGATTTAAAGAATCTTAGCTTTTCATCAGTTTTGCAGGTTTTTGGAAGTTTGTTCTAAATTAGAGGAGCATAAAAACAACACTGCTATTCCATGTTTAGTTTTGGTTCTAGGGCTGCAGGATAGGCTAGTAGTAGTAGACCCGAGTGGTCTGGAAGGTTCCTAGTTTTAGTGATGAGTCCAGTATTAAGGTTCTGGATCACCTGTTTTGGTCTGATTGACGTTTTAGACATATCTGTTAAGACACTGTTGCAGTTGTCAATTCAAGATTAACGCATGTAATAGTCTCTCGAGGTCTTGCTGGGTAATTGATAAATCCTGGAAATGTTCTTCAGGTGATAGAAGGCTGACTTTAGCAATAGTCTTTATGTGTCTGTGGAGTTTTAGCTCTACGTCCATCCCTACATGCAGATTTAATGCCAAATCTATAGGTTCTATGATACTGAAATAGCTAAAGCTTGTGCCGAATGATTTCTGAATTGTTCCTCCTTAAGTCCAAAGATAATTAGTTCAGTCTTGTTTAAGTTTAGCTATAGAAAATCATTGATGAATAAGAGGACAAAGGAAAGTCACAGTTCTCAGCAGAAACATACAGCTAAAGGGCCTGATTACCACAAAATGTGAAGGAATCATCTACCTAAAAAAAACCCATCTAAATACTACCCGCTTCTGATGAGCTCCAGCTGGAAACAGTTATTCCTGTCACAGCCAGTACAAGGAGGAGGTAATAACCAACACACTCACAAAAGGTCTGTGCACAGTTAATAGAACCTAACATTCAACACTTTGTAGTTGAGAACCCAGTCTCTAGACTGAAAAATGCTGCTCACTGTTGACAGTATTGAAAATCATGTCATTAAAGATGCCAACAGAATCACATCTGCTACAGAAGAAAACAAGACCAAAAAGTTTCCAGAACTAAAGTCCTCATCTCCACACCTTTAAAATCTAATCTATGAACACCACAAACAGGATACGTGACCAGGTGCAGACCAGATCTACCCTGCCCCTGGAAACAAATTTATACCAACCACTGCCCCCATGAGACAACCTGAGCTCCTCAATCATGTCTTCTCCATATCCACAAAAGACATGTGAACAAGTGAACAAGTTGTTCAGAGGACGAAGGTCTTGCTGCTCCCCCTGAACCAATTTAAACCTCAGGCAGAAATGTGAAGCCTGTTGTTGGAACACATTCCCAAATGTTTCTTAAAATCTGAGACCACCTCGTTCGTTATGGTTCCAGTTTTCCATGCAACACCAACGATTCAAGAAGTCAATCAATGCCACTTATCAATGTCCAAAACCTTCAGCTCCTCGGTAAGTATCAATTTTTTTATGTTTATGCATTTAGCGGATGCTTTTATCCAAAACAACTTACAAAGTAGACACAATGTTACAGTTATCAATCTGACCATAAGCTACCTAGAGGAAAATCTCTTTTCAGAGTCAATGGTGACAGTGAAGAGAGAGAGGGAAATACAGAGAGAGTAGTAGAGGGGGTATAGAAATATGGGTAAGAGTTGCGATAGGAGATGCTCTTTGAAGAGGTGGGTTTTCAAGAGTTTCTTGTAGATAGACAGGGACGCTGCTGATCTTGTGGCGCTTGGTAGGTCATTCCACAATCTTGGAACAACACATGAAAACAGTCTGGATTGTCTAAAGCGTGGTGTAGGCACTGCTAGACGACAATCCATTGATGACTGAAGCAACCGAGCTGTGACGTAAGCCTTCGCAAGAGTATTCAAATAGATGGGAGCGTACCCTGAAAGGCTTTGTAGGCTAGCATCAGGGAGTTGAATTTGATGCCAGCAACTAGGGGTAACCAGTGAAGCTCAATGAGCCTTTTTGGCTGATTGAAGACCAGACGCACCGCGTTCTGGATCATTTGTAAGGGTTTTAACGTACAGGCTGGGAGACAAGTCAGAAGTGCGTTGCAGTAGTTAAGGTGGCAGATGACCATAGACTGCACCAGGAGCTGAGTAGCATGTTGGGTCAGGTATGGTCTCCTAGCTCATTTTACTAATAACTTCTGGCTCCCTGAAGTAAGGAGGTTTAAACGAATTTGGGAACCTCTGGCATTGTGATGGAATCACCTTCATCCGAGTCCTCGGCCATTTCAGCAGAGAACATGGTGAATAAAGAGATCCTCTAACTCCTTCTTCCACCCACTAACAACTTTGTCATTCCTTTCACCCTCATCAAAACAAACCGAGCCTGACTGTTCCTCTAGTCCAATCAGTAGTCCTTCTCCACAGCCTTTTCAAATCCCTCCTGTTCCTAAACTTTTGTTACTGCAACTGCAGTATAAATACTTCAGTTTCGCTTTAATTCATGCTGCTCACTCTCCCGTCCTCTGTTGCAGATTGCTTGTTGTTGTCATGATCCGTGTTTTGGTTTGGTTCAGTTTGTTGTAGTTTTCATTATTTATATTTAGTTATTGCTTTGTTTGGGTTATTTTCTAGTTTGGTTAAGTTTTGTCAGTGTTCTCTAGTTTGTTCCTTCACTCTCTGTTCTCTCTTTCTCCCTGTGTGTGTGTGTGTGTGTGTGTGTTCCCTCATCTGTTTTCAATCATCATTCACATCTGTTCTCAATCATCTAATCATCTTCTCCACCAATCCAACCCCGGTTCCTCCATACTTAAGCCATATTCATTCATTCACTCGCCGCTGGATCGTCTGCTGATTTTCCTCCTCGTCTTTCTGCGTCATCTCCTGTTGGTTCCTTCTCGTCTCCTGTAAGCTTCATCTCTTGCTTCCTGAGTTCTCTGTCCTGGCTCTTCTCATTTGGTTATCTCCCCTGGTCCCGTCCTGTAGTTCAGTGTTTGTTACTTTCTCAGTTCCTATAGTCTCCGGTTTACCGTGCTTCTCCCCCTCGTGATTATTATTAATGTTATTTTGTCTGTTAGTTTATTTCCCCCTTCCCGTGTTCTTTAGTAGGTTTTGTTTATTTGATTGTTGTGTTTATTTACGTTTGTAGTTCCCGCGTCTCGCTTCAGTTCTGTGCTTTGTTTACGTTAGTAGTTCCGCTTCCGCTCTCTGTTTGTTTACATTCCGCGTTGTTGCGTTTATGTTCATTATTCTTCCACAAAAATAAATAGTTATTCTCTTAATTCAACCTCTGCTTGAGTCATTGATCACAACGTGACAGTTGTCCCCACCTGATTTAACCAGAGTTAACCACATGCTCTTCTTTACTTTATCTATTCAGAGTTTATCTATTCTTCAATGACCCTACGTGCCCTTAACCACTGCTTTTGCCCAGACCTTTATTCAGATGTTAGTAAGGTTTTTTTGACATCCCGTTGCTAAGCCTTGCCTGTTCCAGTACCTGCTTTACCTTTTTTTTATTGTATTATGACTCTGGACTTTTCATGGACAACCGATTATTGAACTGTTGATGCAATATTCTCTGCTTTTAGCTAACATCTTGGAGGCCCTCAAAGCTAAACATTCACCAATGAGCCCAACCCAGGTGAAGCTGGAGAATCCTGGAAAATCTTCCTTTTTACCTTTAGTTTCATTGTTCTCCTCCAATCTTCTAGAGTAATCTAATTAAAGCATAGCTTCCTTCAAAAACATCCCACAGAGTTGTCTAATAAAGCTTTTATTGTTCTGATTGTTGGGATCTCCTGACGGTATGGTCGACTCCCATTGCTCAAAAACTTTAAAATTGGACGGTGGCCTCCATTGTTACTTCCATAAACGTTGCATCTTCTTTTGCACATGTGGGTCCCTATTGGGGAATTTAATTGATAGCATTAAAAATTAGATTTATAGATTATTTTTTTTACGTTCTCTTGGAGTTGTGAACCAAGATAGGGAACCTTGTATGATCAGATAAATAAAGATGTGAAAAGGAGACATTTGTGTTTTAAAAACATCAGGAGCTTTGGATCAGGACTACATTCAGGTTGATACTGTAACAAACAAGATTAAGCAATGGGGACAGTGGTTCCTAAGGAGCAAATTAGTCACTGTTTGGGCAGAAAATGAGATTACGAGTTCAAAGTAGTCAAAGTAAGAGCCCAAATAAGTAGATGTGCAGTTGTGTGAAAAAACTAATCATTAAAAAAAACTGTCACAAAGAAATAAGAGCAGTCCGCCAGACTCACTCCTCCGGTCCTCCCACTGTCCTCCTCCTCCTCCCCCTACTTCAGCCCAGACAGAGGAGGAGGTGAAGAGGGATGCAGGAAAGCACACCTTACCTCCCTTCCTTTCTTCATCCCTCTTTCTTTCCCTCCTCACTCCACATTGACAGCAGCTCTCATCCTCACAACACTACTCAGGGCTGTCACTGGCAGGGAGAAACACATTCCAACACACACTTAAATCACACTCGCAGACTCTGAGTGGCATCTCAGCACACAACGAGAGGCCCCTTGGACTGCTCCAGGCGAGGTGAGTGGATATTTGGAAACTCCTCTGAGTGTGCTGCTGCTGTGGAGCCTGTGCAATTTCTGTTGTTGGCTCTTTAGATGCCTGCATGTGCTGCTGTGGTTTCACCTCTGCTCTGTGTGTGTTTGTGTGTGTGTGTGTTTACGAGGCGCGCCAGAGCCAAATTAGACTTGTGTTTTGCACCAGACCAAAACAAATCCACAAAATAATGCTGACGCTCTCAGAGGAGTGTGTGTTTCTGTGCAGGCATGCGTGCATGTGTGTGTTCCTGGAGAGCCCTGGAGTCTGACTGGAAACTTGTCAGCTGTTGGGAGATGTGTGAGTGTAAACTGGTGAGGTAGGGGCGCACTGTCGGTCCAGCACTGCTTGTCTGGGGATTTAAAGGGATAAAAATCTTTTGTTGAACCTTTTTTAACCAAGCGTTTTCTGCCTGGAGCAGAAAAGTGACATTTGATGGCGGAAAAATACTTGTGTTGCTTAGAGAATGCCTTTTCTTTTCATTTTTACAGTCAAATAACACAAACATGAGATGTAAAAGGAGTTAAACAAAGGTAATCTGACTGTGTTTTTTACTACCAGAATAACAAACCATCACCTTAAAAGTTGTTTTAGCCGGGTTGTGCAGGGTTGTCTAAGTAGTTAGAGTAAAAAGTCTTTAGGGAAAGACTACTCAAGTACTGAGTTTTACTGTTAGGCCATCAGGAAAAAAAAATGTATATAGATATGTGGAAATTCTAGTATTTTACAGACTAAAACAATCACATATTTGCAAATAAATAAAATATAAATAAAATATTATTTTCCAATATAAAATGTATAAAAGTGACATTTAAAGTAGGTCATATGCATGTATATTCCAGTAACAGTGTATGGCGTTCACGTTACCTTCAGATGGTGCAACAGACTTGGCTGCTAGAAAAAAATCTTTAAAAGAAAAAATGGTGAACAATTTACAAAAACCAAAAATGTTCCAATCATAGTATAAACATTTATGTCAGGGGTCGTTTCTGAATGACTCGAGCAGAGGTGGAGTTGAATGAATAAATTATTTATTGATGGGGATGAATAATGAACATAAACATGAAACAGAAACAATACAGGGAACTACAGGTAACCGGAGACAAAACGCGAGACGTAAACAAACAGGAAGCGGAGGCGGGACTACAGAAAGTAAACAAACAGAGAATACGGGATGAGACCAGGGAACTAAGATGAAGAGCCAGGACAGAGA
>JAVLVB010000124.1:941038-965514 GCA_032876305.1 Orestias chungarensis | reverse complement strand
ATATATATATATATATATATATATATATATAAATATATAGCATCGTTATGTTGAAGAAGCTAAAACCTGCTTTTGTTGTTTATTAGAGAACAGCATTTAATAAAACATTCTCATTGGAAGTTTTCGTATCGTGATGAGAATTTGGCTTTAGAGTAACTCAGAATACAAATGAATGAAAAACCCTTAAAAATATCTGTATCTTCAGAATTATTTTATTATTTTCTGACGTGTTGGTTGCATTGTTGCATCAATGAAAATCATTATATTTAAAAATATGATTGACTGCAGGTACTGTGTGCAGTTAAGGCGACGCCAAGTAACTTTCCAACCTTCATAAGATATTTTCCTAACTTTGCTGATCGTACGTCGACTCACAGCTTGTTGAATGACGCCTCTCTCATGACCCGAGGAGGTTCGTATCGCTTTAACTGGCACTTAACAACTTTGAGGAGGGTGGCAGGAACCCTGTCTTCCACACAACAACTACAAATGTGCTTTACGGCATACGTCACTTCCCCTGTTTCTTATCTCCAACATAATCATCTGACATAGTTTCTCCACTATTAGATTCATCACCTCATCGCTATTCATCCTTCACACAGACACTGGAAACAGAAATGTACTTCAATCCAACTGCAGGCGACCAGGAGATCAGGATTTTAATATGCTAGGCGCTAAACGCTAAACACTAGCACTTTTGTCCACAGTGGGTCGCCAAAATCGGCCAAAACTGAAACTTCTTTAGTGTTGCCTTAAGTGATAAAATACCACATGTTACTGCTGTACTGAAGGTGCATTTTTTTGACTGGAGTAACCTGCAGTTGTCTAGGAAAAATAATAAAAGGAGGTTGTAAATAATTGTTTAATGTTACTGAATTGTTAATACAATAAATACCGTCAAAAATTAGGATCAAATTTCAGACCATATCCCCAATCCCGAATTTAAATTTAATTAAAGTTTATAATTGTAATCAATTTTACACAAGGTTATTAGGAGCCACACGTGTGACTCCAGAGCCTTAGATCGCAGACATCAGGGGTTCCAACAGGCCGCTATGTGTTTAAGAGGAAAGCTATATTTCATCCGAGTCAGAGAGGAAATATTAGGACTGCTAATGTGTTCTCTTTGCATGAAGCCAGTTCTGGGTCTTTGGTGGGTTTTGGAACTGAGAAACCTCAAATTGAAAGTGGGAGAAACTTGAAAAACCCGCCCACATGTCTCGGCTGAAAGCTTTCACCCGCAGCTCATGTAACCGCTATAAGAAGTCATTAGTGGTGGCGAAGCTTCCCTCCAGACCCCTTGGTCTGTGTCGAACAACCATCGCTCTGCTGTTATGTTTTTTATAAGGCCGATAAGAAGTCCCTGCACGCATGTTCTGAATGTTTTTCTGACACAAACGTGTAGAAGTCAGTGGAGCTCTTGTGACTGAATCTACTTTCTTTTTCCCTTCCTTCGTGCAGGATGAGGGTGTGGACATGGGAGCAGTTCGGGGAGACAGGTGTGGTCCTCCTCGGTTTCCTGACACTGGCGATGTGTGTGGGAAACCTGTCCACCAGAGGCCTGCAGGTATGCTACTTGGAGGAGCTGATCGTACAGTAAAAAAAAAATGGTTTCAGATCCAGTCAGGTTGCAAAGCAGAAATATTCACACTCCTTAATTTTTTTTATACATAGGTTTATATGATGGGACTTAATGTAACAGACCAACAAAAACTAGATGTATTCCTTTTTAGTTTTATAAAAAGAATCTAAAAAGTGTGGCGTGCACTTTAACATATACCACCCCTGTTCATTCAATACGTCACAGCAGCATCTTCTCCACACCTGCAGCTGTTACGCTACGATCACTCAGCAGGTCTGGATGATCAGTTCAGATTTTTTGCTGAAATATGATTATGATTTTTCATTGTGGTCCTCCTTGCTAACGATTAAATACGACCACCATCCGACTTCAATGCGAACGCATTACGACCCGTAAAGCGACTAGGAGAAGAACGTACATGTCACACAGCAGCTTTGACAACAGCCGCCGTCCGTGGATGGATGTTGAAGTTGTTGAGCAACGAGAGCCGACCGCATCGTCACAAGGTCAGAGCAAAACGAAGGAAGCTGAGAAAAAAAGAAAAGCTAAACTCGACATCGCTTGCTTCAGACGCTGTTTACGTCCAGATTTACCACGTCTGGATTCTTCTGCTGCACAATTATGACCCATGTTTCATGTTGATAAGCTAAATGCAATCTGGCCATTTGGACCTTAGTTGCTTTAAAAACTACTGGATACGTATCTGATTTAGTACCGTGAATAGAGAAGGCCCAAAGCACATTGTTTTTGGCGGGAAAAAGATCAGAATTGTGTTGATCAGACATCGAATGCTGCTCACCTATGTGCAAGAAACTGGACTAGGTCACAAAAGCTTCCTTGTGAATAAAGCTTTATTTTTTTTTGCAGAGTGGATTTATTTTTAAAGTCAAAAATGCCATTTTATTACAAATTGTTCAATTTTGAATCTGTTCAGCAGGTGAGATTCATACATCGAGAGTATTATTGAATTTTGTGTCTGCAGCCCAGGGTAGCACTCATGGGTCTATAATTGTGAGCATGTACAGCCTAATAAATGCTTACACTTCTTTTTGTTTGTTCAATTTCAAACCAACACATTTAGCTTAGATTATTTTTAAATCAATCCATTTATAAATATTATATACATCTTCATTTTGACTTTTTGGGAAGCTCGGTTTTTGATAGCTTTTAATAAACTGCAGGTTAGTTTTTTTCCATCTTCAATTAAAGTAATCTTTGTGGAGTGAACATTAGATTTTATTTAGGGGAAGCAGAGTAAAAAAAAAAGAGTGTTTGTAGCATTTATTCAAATCTAAAGTCGCCTATCTTCGTCCTTAGTTATTGCAAGCTACTTCGTGTCGCATGAAACAATACATTGAAGTCTGGTTTAAAATGTGTCAAAAAGTGAAAAGGTTAAAGAGGTCTGAAACTTTTTGGATTATTGTAAAACATCTCTGCGGTTGCATGTGTGTGCAACCGCAGAAACAAAGACAAGTCGATAATCTGGAGCTCTGTGGAGTTTGGGTGTCGAGGCGAGCCATCCGCCTCATAAATCAGGACTTTCCTCTGAACTCCCGTCGCTCTGTCTGGTATTTGCTGAGTTTCCCTCGCAGCTGCTCTGTCTCACACCTTTACAAGGAGCTCAGCGAACATTCCAGCGATCCCCCTCCGATGGATCTGTTTGAATAAATAGATGCTCGGTTTATGCCCGCTAATCCACATCAGGAATGTGGGAGCCGCTGGACGCCTTCACACACCGCAGCCTCCGTACAAAACATTGTGACGCTCACTTCAGCAGGCCTGGATTTGCTGTGGTTCCCGATGCACGCTCCTGTGACAGTCCAACAATCATACAGGTGTTGTTGTTACTGTTGGGGGTCGCACCGCAGCTTAGGTTCTGTACACACAACACGGATCATTTGCGAAACAAAGCACTTCTGCTGCGTTTGCACCTGTCATCGGAACCTGGCGCAGGCTTCAACATCACTTTTGCTTTGGGAGCATTTTGATTCTTGAAGGGTTTAGAGATGGCAATAAAAGTGAGTCAACACAGACCTGGTCGGACATTAACCACGTTTTTGTTGTGTGTCCTTTATTCGTAGGAGGAGGTTGCAGCCTCCAACAGCCTGGAAGACCAGCAGGAGGTGACCACCTACTGGTGGGGCGAGTGGGCCAAGTGGACGGCCTGCACTAGGACGTGCGGTGGGGGGGTGATGTCCCAGGAGCGACACTGCCTCAAACAGAGGTCGGTCAGTTGAAGCTAAACTCTATGAAATACAACCCGAGGCAATGGTGGGTACCTCGAACAAGGTGTTGGGCTCTGAAAATCAGAAAAAACTCTACCAAGGTCTGGACTTTAATCTGGGGGTGTAAATGTATCCAGAAGTGCGCTCATCTCCGAGAAAAAGACTTCACTTCAGCCCGTCCCAGATTGAACTTTTTTCAGAATGACCAACTGGATGTGCAGAATCAGTACGTCTTAAATGGAGTAAGACAAACGTGGAAAGGTTCTGATGCTAAAAGCTGATATGTTTATGTTTCTGCATGTAACAGACACTTTTTTCCAACTTACAAAGTAGACACAATGTCAAAGTTATTATCAATCTCACCATAAACTGTCTACAGAAAAATCCCAAGTCAGAGTCAGTGGTGAAAGTGAAGAGAGAGAGGGAAGTAAAGAGAGCAGGTATAGAGGTATGGGTAAGATTTAGGATAGGAGATATTATTTGAAGAGGTAGGTCTTCAAGAGTTTCTTGTAGACAGACAGGGACGCTGCTGTTCTTGTGGCGCTTGGTAGGTCATTCCACATCTTGGAACAACACAAGAAAACAGTGTGGATTGTCTTAAGCGTGGTGTAGGCACCACTAGACCACAATCCATTGATGACTGAAGCGACCGAGCTGTGACAAAAGCCTTTGGTAGAGTATTTAAGTAGATGGGAGCCGTACCTTTAAGGACTTTGTAGGCTAAAATTAGTTTGATGAGGGCATCCAGGAGTAACCAGTGAAGCTCAATGAACAGAGTAGTGACATAAGACTTTTTGGGCTGAATGAAGACCAGACGAATCGCCACATTCTGGATCATTTGTAAAGGTTTTACCTCAGGTTGGGAGACCAGTCAGGAGTGCGTTGCAATAGCCAAGGTGAGAGATAACCATAGAATGAACCAGGAGCTGGGTTTCATGTTGGGTTAGATATGACTGCATCTTTCTTATGTTAGCCCTGACAAATTAACACTGGTGCAAAAGTCTTGATCAGTGGAACAATGTTTGGTATAAGAACCAAAGGGGCTTCTGAAACACTTTTGACAATTATTGTATATTGTAAACAGTTAATCAATGCTGAGCAAATATTAGAAAGAATATGTGATCCAGTTACCTGCTGTGTTTCCACGATCTTTGAAACATTCAAAATAACTCCTAGTCTACACACAAAAAAAGTGAAGACTGGGAGCAATAACATAATCACACTGTTTAATTTAAGGTTTTTTTTCATGTTCTCAGCCTAATGTGCTGATGTTTCTCCAAACTTTTGTCCAAAGAAAGAAAGTTGCTGCTGGTAAGGACAACATGACCTGCACAGGAACGGCCAAGAAATATCATCTCTGCAACAACGTGGTAAGTGTCAGACTTCCTCTTCATCACTTTTTTTCTCGTCTTTATCTAAACAAACCCAGCTGCCCCAGCTGGCTCGCTGCAGTGCCGTCCGGTAGTAAGATTAAAACTGTCGACTAGAAGGAGGTTTCTAAAAATAAACAGAGTTTCAGTTCGGTCCCCTTTTAATTACTTAAAAATTTTTTTTTTTTTTATAGAAAACTCATATTTTGTTCCAGCTGATGGGACAAGTGGCTATTTAGTTTGACTTAATACCTTTTTTATTTAAAAAAAAACAACAAAAAACTGGACTGTTTAACTTATTGCTGAGGAGGTAAATATAAAATAAGTTTCACTTTATTAATCCCCAGGGGAAAATTACTTTTCGTTGCAGTCTATCTCCAACTCTTCCATAGCACAAATTTATGACAAGACCATAGAAAAGATAATTATAATAAAGGAGATCAAACAAAATCTGTTTATATATCGCTGACAGGACCGTTGTGTGTCTGTCCAACAGGAGTGTCCCCCCTCCGGGAGGAGCTTCAGAGAGGAGCAGTGTTGGTCCTTTAACTCACAGCAGTACAGTGGGAGGAACTATCAATGGAAACCTCTCTATCCTGGTAATATTATCCATACAGCAACACATTGGTGTACATTGACCAAAGATGTAACACTTCAACATATTGTTATTGAAAAACAGAATATTAAGGCATTTTATCTGGTTTTAATTTGCACTTTTAAAAATTTGCAATAACACAAAGAAGACACATCATTGTTTGGTTGTTGTATTAGAATAGTTAACAATCTGATCTTAATAATGTAATCCTTGCTTGCTGTTTGAGCATTGGTTGTCCAAATATATATATACATATATATATATATATATATATATATATATATATATATATATATATATATATATCCCAGTAAATAATAATAGCCCATTGTCTCTTAGTGATTTAATGATCAAACAATTAAATGAAATCAGGATCGAAGCAACGTTAGATTCAACAGGAATGGGGCGACCAAATCAAATTTTGCTTAAGGTCCCTCCAACCGTGTACAATCCCTGCCTCAGTCGATTAATCTTTACATTATTAACCAGGCAAGATGTCATTGAGAGCTAGTGATAAGAATTGAACATTAAAACAATTAACTAGGCCATTTAAAAAATAAAAATAAAAACTTGAATCTGACAGTGAAAACAAGAGAAAAAAAAAGAACAAAGGGAAAATAGTCACATTCAGTCAAAAATGCTTCTATCAGAATCTGTTATTTTATATGAACCATACACAGAAAATAAAATTCTGTAACTAAACAATTAGGAAAAATGAAATTTAAACAGAACAGATTCAATTAGACACCTTGTGAGCCAACACCAATTTCTCCCATCACCATTTAGGATTGCCTAAGGCTGGGATTTCATGTTCTGCTTTGTATTACTTTATCTCCTAGATGGTCCAATATTAAAAGAGTTAATAAGAAAAAAGGTGCATGCCGGCAAAAATTTAGAATTAAAATCACAAAGTCCCAACTGACCCCTCACCTAAAGGGCCGCTGAGATCAGGTACATCAATCACAGTGACTTGACACTTCTTTTGCTTTCATATTTTGACTGGGTTGATGAAACCCAGGGAGACTGCTTCATGCACACAGCTTCGTGCCCTTGTCGTTCAATCTACCTGCCTTCCCAGCTCCAAATGTACACAACTTTATCTATAAACAGCATTCATGGACTGCAAGATATACATAAATTGGCTTCATCAGTGCAATCATCCTGAGTACAGAACGATTGCCTCCAATGATGTTTAGAACTGAAGAGATCTTTTTGGATGAAATATAAATCAAAAGTCCAGTTGCCTACTTTTCATGCACCTAAAAATGAAACGGTGACGAATCAGTAAAAGGGGAAACTTAATACACCCTGTCTCCTCCTCCTTTTCTTCAGATGATTATGTTCATATCTCCAGCAACCCGTGTGACCTTCACTGCACCACGATCGACGGCCAGAGGCAGCTGATGGTGACGGCACGAGATGGCACTTCATGCAAGTACAGCAGCTACCGCGGCGTCTGTGTGGACGGTACGTGTGAGGTAAGTCCGGGCGATTCTGCCCTTGGGTGGGCTCCGGTTTTACGACACTATCATCACTGATGCTGGCTGAAAAGGCCTTGCTCTCTGTCTCCCCTCTAATCCCAGAGTTGTTCTGCTGGGTATATATTAGGAGTCTCCTTTATCAAGTCTTTCCTGACTTTGGTTGTTTCACCACTGAGGTTCGAACAAGAAGTAACAATTCTCAAGCTGAAGAGTTGTTTATGCTGGAGCTAACTCTTAAAAAAAACTCTCCCAGACTCTGAATCATTTTAGCAATTAGCAGATACAGTTTCAAGGTAACTGAAAATACCCTTTAAGCAATTATCATAAAAACTGTAACAATTAGCGTCAAGATTCTGGCCCGGTAACTCATTCTGCCTACCTGTGTCGCTCCCGCCGTGCTTCATTAGTGATCATGCCTTCCACCTTTCTTTACCTTTATAACCATCAACCAGTAACCTGTGCCAGAATATTTAAAGCTTTCTTTCTGGACTCTGTAATCACGTCTTGGCCCTAGTCCTAGGATCTGTCAGTTTGGTTTGTGCTTGTTTTCTAACTTTGATATACTGAACAGCTCCTTCTGCCTTGTATGTTTGAACCTTGCTTCTGTAAGAAGCATCTCCCATTGTTAGTCATGACAACTGTTTGTCCAGGTCCTCGGCTTTCTTTTCTCTGAATCATCTCAAACCATATCTGCAGTGTTGGTTGAAATTCTTGGTCTTTCTGTTCTGTTATGCCACATCACAGTTATATGAAAATTCTGGTATTTCAAAATAAAAAAATAACGTATATAAATATTTTTTCTTTGTCCCATTTAAAGATAAATTGGCAATATAGACTGGCAGTACAGAAATCTTGACTCAAGCCCAGTATAGATGGGCTCCCTATCAAGGCAAATTTTTTTTTAAATTGTGACAAAACAATGAGTACCTTGGTACATGGTATGAAATAGATAGATCATCGTTAGGACTGGAGTCAGGAGAGGGTTGATTCTGGATGATGTCCCTTAACTCTCTCTAAAAATTCAACCATTGCGACATCAGCAAATGTTACAGAATCCAGAAGAATTAATTCCTCTGCTCCACTGGTCATATCAAGTGGATCTGGCTTGATATTGTTCTACCTGGGTCTGTAAAACAAAGAAGGGAAAATTGAAGCTGCCAAAATAATAATGCCCACCTGGCTTGTCAAGGGTTCGTCTTTTGGCCAATTTTATCTACTCCAGGTTCCTACGGTCTGTCCAAATGCAAAAAGGTTCCTTAGCGGCCTAAAGCCACCGGATCCATTCCTCTACTGCCAACTCTACTGCCAACAGTTCCCAGTTTGCAGCATCATGGTTCAGTTCAATCACAAAACGGGGGATGGACATAATGCTATGGCTCAGTAGAGATGTCATCCTCTGTACTGAGCCAGATCGTTTAACAGACAGTTTGAGGTTCTATGCCCTTTGAAAGTATGGATTCTTCTGTCTCCTTTAGCTGCATTCTTCAGAGCAAACCTTTGTTCTGCTGGATTGCATGGGTTCAAGGTTAGTTACCTTAATACTAGGAGAAAAAGTCTTTCTCAGAAATACTCAGTGGTGCAGAAGTAGTTTCCTTGTGTTTCGTTTCTCCCTTTCTTTATGTGAGGCAGAGATCAATCCAAATAGCCAGGTCCTCACGCTCTATTAGTGTGAATGGGTAATCTCGGGTGGCCATCTCATCCATTTTCTCCTCATTAAGGCTCTGTATAAAAACTTCCATTAGCGCCTTCTGATTCCAGTAACTATCAGCGGCTAAAAGATGAAATTCAATGACATAAGATGGAACATTTTGTTTGCTGAGTTAATATTGGAGTGGACTGTCTGGGAGGGGAATGGACCAACTGAATGCATAATTAAGATGGGTGTCTGAATATTCTTGGCAATAAAGTGTGGGACCTCGAAGCATAATAAATGAAAACAACAGTTAATCTTTTACATCCCACTCTGGTTCCCCAGCCGATCGGATGCGATGGAGTTCTGTTCTCCTCCAACACTTTAGATAAGTGTGGCGTTTGCCAGGGAGACGGCAGCAGCTGCAGCAGAGTCACTGGCAACTTCCGGCGGGGAGCCACGACCCTAGGTGAGCCTCTATGGCTTTAATTTGATTTGGAAAGAGTTATAATAAATAATAAAGCATCAGAAAACTACCCACACAGAAAAATTTAATTTGTCTTGTACAGGTTATTCTTTCATCACCCAAATCCCTGAAGGATCCTGGGATATACAGATTATTGAGAGGAAGAAATCAGCTGATGTTCTCGGTACATTGTTTTTGCTCTTCCTTGTCTTAATAGAACTAATAACAATTTTACAATAAAGAAATAATGGCGTGAATAGTGAACTCAATTAAAATTAAAATAAGGGATGGTTTTTTGATCTTTACAGTTTTTTCCTCATTTACAGTTCTTCCCCATTTTTCTTGCTTTCCAGCTGTGACAGACCAGGCCGGAAACTTCTTCTTTAACGGCGCCTACAAGCTGGACAGTCCCCAAAACTTTCATGCTGCAGGGACTGTCTTTAAATACCGCCGACCCATGGACGTGTACGAGACTGGGATTGAATACATAGTTGCCAAAGGCCCCATTGACCAGGCGATAAATATCCTGGTACAGCCACATCTATTTGGGTCATTTAATTTAATTTAAAACTTTAACTATGATAATCACTTCTGGTCTAAACACAGGTTTGGAACCAAAATGGGCGTACACCCTACATTACCTACGAGTACACTGTCCTCCGGGACTCCATGCCTCCTATCCCGCCTCCTCCTGTGTACACGGGATCAGAAACCTCAACTGCTGAAGTGTCTGTGGAAGAGGACGGGCCAGTGGCCCCCAACAGCAGCGTGTATGATCAGAAGGTTCGCGGTGGGCCAGTGGAGAAGGGTGAAACAGACGGACAGAAGGGCCAGGAGACCAACGAGGTTTTTGAAGAGACAACAGCAATCGACTGCGACGAGGATGAAGGAGTGGTGCCAAAACTTACGGGTAGGGACAAATCAGAAAAATCTAGTCTCCCAACTTGACTATTGCAACACACACCTGACTGGTCTCTCAGCCTGTACGATAAAACTCTTACAAATGATCCAGAACGTGGCGGCGTGTCTGGTCTTCATCAGCCCAAAAACTGTCATGTCACCCCTCTGGTTTTGAGCTTGTTACCCCTGCCTGCCCGCATCAAAGTCAAGTCCCTGATACTAGCCTACAAAGTCCTTAAGGGTACGGCTCCCATCTACTTGAATACTCTTGCAAAGGCTTATGTCACAGCTCGTATTCCCGTGTTTTTCAAAGATGGTGGAATGACCTACCATGTGCCACAAGAACAAGACTCTGTCTGTCTTCAAGAAACTCTTGAAGATCCACCTCTTTAAAGAGCATCTCATGTCCTAACTCTTACCCATACCTCTATACCACCTCTACTACTATCTCTGTACTTCCCTCTATCTCTTCACTGTCACCACTGACTCTGACCACGGACCAGGGACAGCTGATGGTCAGACTGATAATAACTGTAATATTGTGGCTACTATGTAAGTCGCTTTGGATAAAAGCGAATGCTAAATGCATAAACATAAACCTTCCACAAACCAATTCCTCAGAAAACAATACATTTCATATATTTTCAATCTAACAAAAAGCAGCAATATTCTTATAATTCAAAGACATTAACTGATTTGCTTAAAATGATTTTTCTGCATCTGGTTTGCCTTGGAATACTCCAATTTGTTTTGATCACATCCTTGGGTTTGTCTGCAGCTGTGGACTTATAAGAAATTACCTTTAGGAAACAGGTGTTGTCACATCTCTATCTCCATGTTGGTCATGCAATGGATTTGGTACTTTTGGAGGGATTTCCTTACTCAACCAGATAACTGCTAGAATAGACTTCAGAACCAGAGGATGGAAGATGATGAAGACACAGCTACAGTCTTAGCTAAGTGCCAGAGCAGAACGAGGCAATTCACGCTTAGATGGTTAGGAAAAGACCTGATTTTCCATCATCCAGAGAACTGACAGACAAAGTTCAAAGACAGAACCATTTTGCTGTGAGGCAATAGGGCTAAGATACTGCTCCTCCATCTTGGCTCCACTCAGTTCCAAGACTTTTTAGACAAATATATAGACTGATGTTGAAAGATGTTCAATGATGACATAATACGTACATACAATGCAAACCATTATATTAGGTGATAATTGACAATTACTTAAATAAGGGGTAAAGACGAAACACTTTCTAGTTTTTTAATCCATGATTTTTACCAAATACTTTAGTTTCTATTCAGCAAACAAAGGAACTAAACTTTTGAAATCAAAGTACAGAGTTTAAAACAATTTTTTGTTCTTACCTAATTCTAAATTCTATCCATTATTCCTGTAATGACAAGATTCTCCAAGTAGATTGAAACTGAGGCGCTCTACTGAATGTCTAAATATACATCATAAGACTTTTTCTCCATCTTTGCTTGAAGAGAAGAGATTGGTCCAGTTTTACAGAGATTCTTTCATGCTCCATTTTCTGCACGTGTAGGAGATGGCCCTTCAACCTTTGCATTATTAAGTGATCAGACATATAAAGAAGACCAGCAGCTGATGAAAAATTCAGAATTTTGTGGCATTTCTTGGTCTTTTAAGAATGTCTGCATCACAAGCATGAGCACTAATGGCCTTCCTGTGGGCTCAGCTCGCCTTGCTGGGTGTTCCAGCCCTCATCTGAGATTATGTGACTCTGTATCCATAAGTCTGCCATCTTCCTTGTTTCCACTATAGTTTTGTCTAATTTGTAGGTCTTTTAATACTGTAGTATTTCAGAACTCAACATGTTGCCAGAAAATATGTATCTGCAGTTAGTTCTTACAGCATTCAAAGTAAATGAAACCCATTCTACTAGCCATGATGCTGAACAGGACATAGGAAAAAAAAAAAAAAAAAGTTGGGAAAATGAATTTTGCCGCTAGACGCTTGAGCATCGACCAATCAGAAAGCGCCTTCTATGTCACCTAGTGACAAACTTTCCAACGAGACAGAAGATTCTGAAGTGAGAGGAAAAGTCTATATGAATGCTCAAGAAGGCTTTGCAAGTGTGAAGTTACAATAGCAAACAAGTTGTCCAACAAAAATAAAATGTGCAGATGAAATCTAATATATGTTAAGTGAAGTCAAAATGTGGTGTAACTGTTGTTTGATAATATACTTTAAGAGTTCTGAAGTTGTATTTTCATGCTGATGCAATATTATTCTAGTATGTGAGAGTCTCATAAAAGCAGAAAAGACCTGGGTCTACTATCATCAGAAATACGCTGGACAACCTGGGTGGAAACTGAGGAGGTGATTTAGCCTTCTGGTGCAGATGTGCTGGACCAGGGACCGGACCTGGAGGCCTGGAGTTAAAGACCCGCGATTTAGATGTTTCACGTATTCCAAAATGTTTTAAAATGCTAAATCAAAAGCAAAGCAGCAACAGAAACATCTTAAATCCTGGAGTTTGCCTAAAAATTATAGAAGACAAAAACACCACAAAAAATACAGGACAAGCTCCTGAAACAGTGACTAAAAGCTTTCCTTGATCGTCCTTGATGTATGTCCAGGAAACAGCAGCCAAGCTCACAGCACCGTCAAACCTCCCTCTGATGGTGGACCTTTGGACTCAGGACCGGATTCCACCAACCTCATCTGGCGGGTTCTGCTGAATGGACGGATCGGTCCGGACGAGCTGCTGATCAACATCTCCACCAATCACCTGGTGATGGAGGGAGACCTTCTGTTCCCACCAGAGGTGAGCCTGAGCGACCTGGAGCGGGCCGACCCGGTGGATCTAAACGAGACGCTGGAGTTCGCCCTGGGACACAGAGGCAACGACAGCGGAGACGACCAGAACAGGACGGCCCAGGCCGGCACCGGCCGTTCAAACAGAACCAGGTGAGGTGGAACAGATGTCACTCATGTCCCTCAAGCGAACTTATTCTTCTGCATGCAAAGTTGAGGATCCTAGCAATGTGTGACTTCAGGGTAAATCTGTTTGAGGCGGTTAGTGTGATTACAAAAGTCCATTTACCATAAAATTAAAAAAATCAAGGCTTGAAATAGTTCATTTTAAGTGCGATGGATTTATACAATGTAGATGTTTAACTTTAAGAAAAAAAAGGTACAAATAACACAGACCTTTGTCACGATATTCAATATTCAAAATGAATCTGTTTTCTTAGAAGTTTTCTATCCACAGATTTCACATTTTCAGCACAGTTCAGGTGTGGAGTTTGCTGATCCCACATCTGCAAACAAACTTTGGTAAAATTGTGATAGAGATAATGCCTGCAGAGCTGCTGACTGGTTCTTTTTTTTACCAGGGGGAACCAAAGGTTGTACCAGAAGAATCTAAAACTGAGTGCTGCAGACATGTACCGCTGGAAGCTTTCATCTCAGGAACCCTGCAGCATGACCTGCTCTATAGGTAACAACAGAACAAAGCGGAGGTTTGGATGTATTACTTATTTTTTATTCTTTTTACCTCAAATGGAATATTGTTTAAAAGCTTTCAATTGTGCTTTGATCGATGCCAATCTATGCAATACAATAGGTTTTAGTTTGTTTTTCAAGGAAATACTGCATTTGTTTTTTTTGTTTCTATCTGGCTTTTTCTTTCATTTTTAAAAGTCTGTCTGTTTTATTGAAGAGGTTTTAAAAGCAGAAGAGTCATAATGTGTTACAACTATGCTATTGTGTTTAATTCTACTTGTTTTTACTTCAGTGTTTAGTTTTTTAGTTTTTCCAGTACATAGAAGAAGATCACCTGTTTTCTATGGGGTTGTGCACTTTGCCCTATTATTACTTTCTCATTACACTACTTTCTTACATTGTGCATTAATAGCCAATCAAAGAAATGTGCCATACAATCATTTAACATATTAGACAGACATTAGCCTGTGTGGTACATGTGTCATTAAACATTTGTATTTGCGTTATATAAAGTGCTTACCTCACCTACTACATGTACCACATGTGGAACAGTTGAATATATTAATATATTTCTAAACATTTCTCTTCAATTTTGTTTTAATTACAGCATGATTGTTATAACTGTTACTTTTCTAGTGACAGCCACAAAAAAAAATCTTGACCATCTGAGTGTTACAGCAGGTATGTAGATGCAGGGAGGCTGGCGTTAGGTAAATATAAAGTGTCAATAGACAACGGAGAAATTGATAAATATATAACATAAATTCAAACAAAAAAAGCAAATAAAATATGTTTATCTTACTTTTACCAACTTTGGTACCTATCAATATGACACTGATTTATAGTTACATTTTTTATTTGACAAAAGGAGAGTCAGCAGTGACCAAAGACATTTTTCTAAGCAAGTAAACTTTGAGCAATTATTGGAAGATCCAACCAACGATCTTGCAGAAAGGAGGGACTTTTGAAGCTTCTTGTTAGTATTTACAAAGAAAATACAGAATAACTGTTGCAACATTTTTATGCACACATAAATATGTTTTCCTGCTTTTCATCTTCATCCTTATCCAGGCGTGTCCAAGTCTTTTGTCACGTGTATTCGTTACGATGGCGTTGAGGTCCATGACATGTACTGTGATGCTCCGACCAGACCCGAACCAGTCCACGACTTCTGCATTGGTAGAGAGTGTCAGCCGAGGTACCAACTCAAAACGTCTACATTCCACTTCCTGCTCTAATACTATCCAAGCTCCTGTAGTTTGATGTGAATTGTGGTTTTCCAGGTGGGAGGCAAGCAGCTGGAGCGAGTGCTCCCGAACCTGCGGGGAGGGTTTCCAGTTTCGTCTGGTCCGGTGCTGGAAGATGCTCTCTCCGGGTCTGGACAGCTCAGTCTATAGCGACCTTTGCACCATGGCTGACCTGGAAAGACCACTGGAAAGGAGAGCATGTAAGAGCCCCACTTGTGGCCCGCAGTGGGAGGTAGCCGAGTGGACAGAGGTAGGACTCCCCCCAGTTTGATGCGGATATCATTGAATGTTTAGACACTAACCCTGTTTCCTAATTCTAAACTTTTTACTGCAAAATACTTCTGATTTGTGTCAAATTCATATGTGGCACTCCACTAGTTTTCAAAGTGGCTACAGTCTAAAGGTCGCATTTAATACAACTTTGACCTCATTAACGTAAGACACACCTTATAATTTAGCAGCAAAAGAAGCCAGACGTGGTAAATCTGGGCGTAAACAACATCTGAAGCAAGCAGTTTCCATCATATTGTTCTGATCTCGTGACGATACGGTCGGCTTCCGTTGCTCAACATCTTTAACGTCCATCCACAGACGGCGCCGTCAGTTGTTGCTGACGTAAACACGTCGCGGCTATGGGACGATTGTGTTCCTCTACTGAACATGCGGGTCGATTTGTGAACATAAACTTTACAAACGGAAGTCTGATGACAGTCACAGTTTGTTAGTGATATGAATGACCACAGAAAAAAAAGAAAAACTATATCGCCCCCTTTAGCATCGAGACCGGCTGTGTAGATGAAGCCTTATGCTGCGTTCACACCAAAAGTGTCTGCAGCGTCAAGAGCGTCCAGTTTACATGCAAGGTCATGTAAACGTGTCTAGAAGAGTTAAAGTCTTGCGCTGCGTTACGTGCATTGAGGCCAGGACGTTTGGAGCTCCAAATGCTCAAGTTGGGAAAATTGATCTTTTGCCACTGGACGCTTGAATGTCAACCAATCAGAGAGCTCCTTCTATGGGACGTGGTGACAAACTTTCCAACGTAGCGGAAGATTCTGAAGTGAAAGTGGCGGATAGATTTATTGTGTCTGTTTTCTCTAATTCCAGTGAAACTAGCGCTGAAATCGACCCTCGTCAGCGTTAAGCTCCTGGAGGAGGTGGAGAAAGTTACCCATTTCTGAAAGCTGCTGGATTTTTACCATAGTTACAGATATAGCACCAAGGCAGCCGACAACAAGCCATTGTACCAAAAGACTGTTTAAGAGACAGGAACTCCAACCGGAGAAAATCCATAGGTGGGAACGCTTAACGCGCGTTAGAAGCGTCTGACCCTAAAAAGTGAACAAAATGTAAATGCTTCCAACTTCAAGCATTAGTGGCGTTTTGGACGCTCCAGACGCATTTGGTGTGAACGCAGCGTTAGTCTTCTTTTATTTTCCTTTAAATTCATCCTAATAAACTCTGAATGTGTGATGTCGGTAATAATTGGGCTGTCGGTGACTGTCTTTAATGCAGTGCCCAGCTAAATGTGGCCGTAAAGCTCAGGTGACCCGAGACGTCCGGTGCTCTGATCAGACTAGACCGTGTGACTCCATGACCCAACCACCCAACATCAAGAACTGCACCGGACCCCCCTGCGAGCGCCACTGGACCGTGTCGGAGTGGGGCCCTGTGAGTGTCTTTATCATGTTTGCATGTTGTTCACATGTGGGTATGCTCGTTTCCTATGATGGCTTAAAACCAGTCCTATTAGGTTTCTTTAACTACATCCATGTATGGCTTCATAGTTGACATCCAGGCTGACTCAATCTCTTACTTAAGGAGCCCTGGTGATGAGATCGCTGTGTGTTAAAATATTTAGAGTTTTGATCATATTGTAATGTTTCAAGCATATTTTCTAACCTCGGGCTCCATACAACTGAATACCTGCTGGATTTAAGCATAGCAGGTGGTGTATGTTTATGTAATAAAAGGGGTGTGGCTTAAGAAGGTCAACACCACATATCAAGGTGTGCGTATTTACTAGGCAGCAGAGGTTACGCTGGATTTTTAGTTTTTTGTCATTTTGACATATGGGTGGACAATTATTCATTAGTCATTCTTCAAATAGATTAATAATTTATTATTAATTGGTGGGCGTGAATGTGGGAAGGAACTTTAACTCAGTTTAGCTGAGTAATTTGCTAAAAGTTTAAGTCTAGTGTTCCACCCTCACTGGCAAGAACAATGACAGATCTGGACGGTTTCTCTGCACAGTTTGTCCTTCCTTCATTGCTATACGTTCTTCAGAGAAGCAAACTTGACCTTCTATTGCTGCTCATATTTACTGCTCATAAATCACAAAGCAGTCAACAAATGCCGTCTGCTCTATACATATGGAGTAAGATCGCTGTCAAAAAGGTGTGTGCACATCTCTAACATTCGTATTCGTATTTATATGTCCATTTGAGTTCTTGTGCCAAAAATTCTGCTGAAATATTCGGGAGTATGAATCGGGAGTGTGAAGGATCAATACAACTCCAATTTGTACGGCTAAAAACTCTTTCCTTTCTCTGTGGACACAAATTTAACTTTGTGGGTAAGAGTAAAAAAAATTCATGATGACGTCAAGAGTAATCAGTCCACTATCACATTAAACACAGCCCGCTCCAAATTTAAGGATGGTGGAGGACAGTGCACCGACTGAAGCAACCACTTGTTTATTAATATATATATATATAAAAATATATATTTTTATGAGGGTGTTGGTCCAACCAGTGTATAAATATGAATGTTAGAGTTGTGCACACACCTTTTTGACGGCGATGTTACTCCATATGAACACGTTTTGGTGCAGACAGTGATAACCCTGAGGTAGTAATGAGCAACATAGTATTTGTAGCCTTTACGGTATCAGATAATGGCGATGAATCTGGCCAGGGTGGAGAAGTGACTTTAGAGTTGAACCTCAACTATCCTATAAAATAAAGTAATCTATACTTAAATATGAGAAGATGTCTACAACTGCATCAGGTTGGAAAGGTTGTAGAATATGAGCCTGAACGCAGCAGAAACACACAGAACCTGGTCATCCAATAACGATTCTAAAACTCAATAGAGGCACAAACTAAAGCTCATTGCTGATTTCAGAGAAAATACTAATGCAGAGCAGATTTGATACTTTGGACTGCAAACAATGACCAAGGCAGGAGCAACATAAATAAGGAACACAATGGTTGAAGAGCAAAGCCAAATAAGCAGCTAAACTACTCTTAGTGAACCAAGCAACTAAATCTGCTTGGAAGGCAGGGAGAGAAATAAAACATAACCATCAATAAATCCACAAAGTCAAGTTTTTTAATAAAGTCATTTGGGGTCCGATGTGATTTAGCTTCATTAGTCCAGGGTCTCCATCCTTCTTCGCAGTGCTCTGGCTCGTGTGGCAACGGCAGGACGGTCCGTCACGTTTACTGCAAAACTCCAGAAGGTCGCGTGGTTCCGGAAGACCAGTGTTCTCTAGAGAACAAGCCTCTTGCTATCCATCCCTGCGGAGAGAGGGACTGCGCCCCACACTGGCTCAGCCAAGACTGGGAGCGAGTAAGTTTAACAGATAAAGTCTCACGTGGTTATTGTCTCGGGAGAAACAGAGGTCACCAGACAGTGCTTTGTATCTGCAGTGCAATGCGACATGTGGCCGTGGAGCAAAGTGGAGGATCGTCCTGTGTGCCGGCATCAGCGGAGGAAAGTTCCAGGTCTTTGACGAAGAGGCGTGTGGAGGCAGCGAGAAGCCAGAAGACGAAGCTACGTGCTTTGAGAGACCGTGCTTCAAATGGTACACCACCCCTTGGTCCGAGGTACATTCACCTTGTTTTATTGCCTGTTGTTGCATTAAGATGATTGTATTACCAAATTTTTGGGATTTTAAGGCCCACCTAGGAACCTGAAAGTTTCTCAGAAATCGCCCGTGCACCTTATAATCTGGTGTGCCTTATGTGTGCTCCGAGTTCCAAAATAAGTAAAAAAAATTAGTTGTATTGACCATTTTCTGCTTAGACCAGGATGTAATACGAACACTTAACGGCAGGTTGAGTGTGCAGTGATACGCATTTGAGAGCACAGATTTCACTAAAGAAACAATCACAGTGTTGCCAATTACTCTGTGAGAAATGTAGCTAATGGGTGTCCCAAAAGTCGCTAAATGGCGTTATCACCTAATTTTCATAATTGATCCTGACCCCCCTCTGACCCGTCGTGATTTTCGTCTATGTGCCAGCATCAGATCCTCCAAAGTTACCGTTCTGCCTTTTGATGTATCACTACTACAACATGTTTCAGTGAAATCAGTGAATAATCTCACTGTCCAGTCATGGATGAATGGATGGATGGATTGATGGATGGATGCATCATCCATTTATTCAGCTCTGCAACGAGCCATTCACATTATTCCGGTGTTGCAGAATTGAAGCATCTAAAGCCTGCAGGATAGTTGCTCTGGAGTCCTGGAGTTGGACACTCCCGTAAATCCCTACTCCCTTCCAGCGGCAGTCTGCATCTCTGTGACTCTGTTTTTCCTCAGTGCACAAAGACGTGTGGAGTGGGAGTCAGGATGAGGGACGTGAAGTGCCACCAGGGCAGAGAGCTGGTGCGAGGCTGCGACCCCCTCACCAAACCAGTGGCCAAACAGACGTGCACTCTGCAGGCCTGCCCCACCGAGCCTCCAGGTGAGGAATATAGAGCAAGGTTTACCCGTCATATCTGAATGAGTTCTGGGCTGCCTCAGCTTGATTTGATAGATTCCCATTTTTGTTCGGTTGTTTGGAAAAAATGCCAGAGCTGGCTATCTGCCAGTAACAACATTATAGAGCCCTTTAAGAGCAACTGAAGCTAAACAAGTAGACAGCAGTTGATATATAGAACAAAATACAGAACTGCAAGACAGAAAAAAATTGCAAAATACAGAACCACAATATAGATTAAATCATATAAATAAAGAGATGCATTGCGGGAATCAAGATCAACAGTAAACAAAAAATAACTGTTTGAACCAAAATGAAATCAGCCGCTGTTCTTGAACCTTTTAGAGTTCATGCAGAAGCCTGTTCTGTTCGTGAAGATCACATTTCATTGCGTTATCTCTGCAGTCAAACACGTATCTGTAATGCGTGCATTTTTGGAACCTGACCCAATGTCGAAGGTATTGACAAAAAAAAACAAATAAATAAATACTTCTGAACTTGTTTTTGTTTGTTGATATCCGGGCATATCCAAACTCAGGCTATAATCTTACGGATGTTGTGAATGAATCATAAGTGTTTACTTTTAAATCCACTACAACATTAATTACACCTCTATAATGTCCAAATGCATCTCTCCATTTTTCTGCTTATTTCTCTGTAGTTTTCGAGTTTCCTGAATGTAATTGAAATAAAAATATATAAAAATATTTGCAATTAGGAAATCGTCTCTTTTTTCCTTTCTCCAGATGAGAATTGTCAGGACCGACCCTCCACCAACTGCCTGCTGGCTCTGAAGGTGAACCTGTGCAGCCACTGGTACTACAGCAAGGCCTGCTGCCACTCGTGCCGAGCCGTTGGACCGTGACAGTCCACTCATCTTGCCACCTCCAGCTCATCATCATCATCATCATCATCATCATCTCAAGGACCAAAAAGCATCACCGCCGTTTCCCTCATCCGGTCAGCTTTGTGTTCGACTTTGGCTTTTGAGTTAAAGTCACAGATGAAGCTTGTAAGGATGTTCAAAATTCAAAGATTTTGTCTTTTCCTTTTGTTTTCATCCATCTTTAAATTGAAATGTATCGCCTTCTACTGGCCTGGCTTGCTTATTTCAGCACTGTTTGGGTTTCCTTTCCAGATTCTCAATGTTTTTTGGTCCTAATGGACAAAAAAATCTCTAGGATAGTCCTAGCAATGCCTTGTGTCTGTAAAGGGGCTACTGTGACTACGAGGAAGCGCTTTTAAAAGCAGATTTTTATTAGATAATTTAGATCATGTTTTGTTTGCCCATTAATATCATTGCTCATCAGTTCTGCTGTGGAGGTGAAGATGAAGAGGATTCAACACCTTCTGTCACAACTAAATTATTTCCCGGCTGAATATACTGCATGACTTTTTTAGAGATTCCATTTAGGAGCCATTATTTAATGTCGTTTTGGTGTCCAGCTTGCTAAAACATGGTGCGAGAAACCAATTCTAGCTGAACTGCTGTTACGGAAGCGTATTTATTAGTCGTACCACGTTTTCATTTATCGTTGACGGTCCCGACGCCGCCTGATGGTTCCTAATCGGGTCAACTGATGCCAGTTCTGGTCTGGTCCCTCTGGGGAGAGTGGATGGGAGCACAGACAGATAGATTCCTGACACTTGAAGTATGGCTGAAATGTATTCAGATGTGTATTTCAAAATGTTGTGTATTGTTTGTTTTTATATAACTGATACCTCTTTGTACAAAACTAAAGTGTGAGCATCGTGTACTGTTAATATTAGCTGAAAACATGAAGGTACTTTTAATTCCAAATAAATAATTTGAAATACCAGATTTGTCTTTTTTGTTATTTTAGGATTTTTTGCAGAGCACATTTAGATCCAGATATATTCTTTATTTTTTAATGTTAAAGTCTGTTTTGGAGTCATTATTTTAGACTCATTTTTTTGACATTTTTCTTTGATATTTTTCTTGTTCTTATTTAAAATATTTCATCCACATCTTTAACTCACATCAGTATATCATTTATCATGTACCAAATAAAAAAACACAGAAAAGACGTTTTTTATACATTTATCATAGTCTTGATTTCTGACTTTAATGTGAGTTTTCTGATACATTTTATTATAATTCATTTCTAATAATGATTATATAATTTTACACAATTATTTACAGGTCCAAAACCCAAGGTTAATTTTAAAGTGTTTTAATCATGTAATTTATATAATTTGTGAAAACTGATAGTTTATGTTTAGTTTAAAGTCTATTTAAAATTGGAGCTAAAATTTGAAAAATCTTTAAAATGTAAAGTGATTACACTTATTTTATGTGAAGTATCCGTTGCCGCCTCCTGTTGTTTTTTATTTGTAAATGGAAGTTTTAATTCAAACCAAAAATAACTTTAATAAACAACAAAACAAAAGAAAAAACAAACAAACACTGAAACCCAGGGCTAAAAATAGACTTGTGGCCACTTTTCCTGTTAAAAACATCGGGGCCACAAACATATATTTTTTAATGTATGTTTATGTGTAACTGAACAAATCAAAGTCTAAAGACAGAAAACAATATGAACTGTCTGTTAGGTTTGATGTTGAGATTGGACCGAAGTGCAGACACAAAACTGGAATCTGAATCATGGAAGGTTTAAAAATGGGAGAACAAATTCAGGAGACATGGCTGATACACAACAAACAGCAAAACAGGAACTATGAAGTAAACAGTGGGAATAGTGGCGTGGTGACCCGTGGGAGCAATCAGAGGCCAGTGGATGCAGCTGTGGAAGGGAGCAGGCCGGTGAGGAAAAGATGAACAATGAGTGATAGATTAAGAGAATTTACACAAGGAATAAAACTAAAATGACATACAAAAAACTAAAGATAAAAAGGAAGCAGTTCTTAAAGCTCAATTCTGAAATTTCATAGTAAACAGTTCTGCATAGTGTTTAAGAGGCTAATTAAAAACAGCTGCTCGAGTCGACATCAGCGCAGTTTTAAAGTTTTGACCAATGTCAGCTAAGACTAATGCTAAACGATTGGATCCTCGGCACTGCTTGCTTTAGCCGTTTTTACGTCCAGATTTAACCACATCTGGCTTCTTCGTCTGCACAATTATTATAAGCCTCGTCTTTTTTCAAATATGTAAAAGTCAAGTAAAATGGGACATGAATGTTCTGATTGCAGAAGCTTTGACAACTGCTGTGTATGAAAGTGGAAAATCACATATTTCTTTGGGGTAAAAATATCACAATTAGGGTGCAATGAAAAACTTGGACCTGTGGGCAAGAAACTTGGATTTAGGGTTTAGGGTAAACAGAGTAGATATCCAAAACATTAAAGGATAACAACTCTACGGCAACACAACAGTCACACAATGAAGATCAATGTTGTACTTTTACTTATGAACTGAAAATCTTTAAATATATAAACGTCTTTTTATATCAAACTAAACCATGAAACCAAATTGGATGATTTTATAATTTTAACCAAGTGGGCGTTTCAGATATGTGTTGAAATGCAAGCCTTCATGGGAGGCCCCCCAAAGGTTTGGGGACTGCGGCTTAGTTTGCTTGTGTCGGCAGTACTAAAAAAACCTGCTCTCTTAAAAGAGTACAAAAATGAAAGCTTTGTTTCTCTGACAGAGAATGAAAGGATTCCACACCTCTTCTGATCAATTATAAAACCCAGAATTTCCATAACTATAACTGTGTGTCTTACGATCGATGGGTGGCTGGTCCTAAAAACCCTTTACTGGGCCGGCTGCTGTGGAACCACAACAGTATTCATCCGACTCAACGCTTTTCACATTTTAGCCACAACAACAACGAACTATTAGTTTTATGAAAGAGAACAACAGAACAATGGAACAAAAACGGCAAATCTTCTGTAACAATTTTACAAAAAAAACTTTAAAATTGTACATTTGAATTCTACCCCCTTTAGTCTGAAACCTTTAGATAATATCAGTTATAAGTAATCCCTTCAAAAGTTACATATTTAGTCAATAAGTGTTTTTGTAGAATATTCCCAGCAGGAATACAGAACATCTTTCAAGGCAAAAGTTTGTTGGAGAACATAGAAAACAAACACCAGAGCCCAGGATTTTAAACCACTACTTTTCTATCTTCCTACAAACACAAGACTGTGCAGCAATCCTAACGATATAATTACAGTTCTGCTACATTTAGGAACATTTTATTTGATTTACAACTATTAAATACTGGCGTACAATAGTTCTTTGCATCTGATTTTTCAATACTTTCCATCACTGTGTTGCAGGAGCGTTAGCAAATTTAAACAAACGTACATTTTTTAAACACTCAACAAAGTCACCATGGACAATTACTTACAAAGTTAGCCTTTTGTGAAAAGTTTCATTTCTACTATTATACATTTCAGTCCTTCTTAATGATAAGTCTTTGATGAATAAACACCTTCAAACCAAATTGGTACATTTATCCTTTTTATAAACAAAACCTCTATCCAATTTGTTTCATTTACACTCATAAATAAGTACAATAATTTATTCGGTAGTGTTCTTCAATTTAGGAAACATCCAAACCCCACTATGTTGAGGATCAGATTAATCCACCTCTGGTGTTTTTATGTTTTTAAGTGACAACTAACACTAAGTGAAATGTGTGTAATATAAATATTTGAAGCGACGGCATATCTCCATCATACACAGAGATAATAAAAGGCAGACTATTACATTACCAACAAATATGAAACATAATAAAAATTGTTTTTGTTTTCTTGAATCTACATATAACTTGACATTATGAATGTTTTTTTATTTAAATTCA
>JAVLVB010000124.1:922537-940938 GCA_032876305.1 Orestias chungarensis | reverse complement strand
ATATATATATATATATATATATATATATATATATATATATATATATATATATATATATATATATATATATATATATATATATAGTTTCTACAAGTAACTTTTTATGTAGCAAAAACTCTTGAATTTTGATCAAACCTCTTAGTTACAATGGTATATTTTGACTCAAACAAGATATTTTATACTTTTTAAACTGAGAAACAATAAATAAAACCAGTATTGACTTAAACCAAGCTTCTATATCTTCTTTAAAATCTAATTGTAAGTCAGTTTAATTTTTTTTCAGGTGTACTGAGATTTTTGACACAAACCTACACATACATACTCAGCAAGACTTTATGATTTTGCTGTGTGGACGTTCATCTTCAGGCAGCTTCAGCTAGACGTCTGTGCTCACGCTGTGGCTCACCATCTCCCTCATGGTGTAGGAGCGGATCAGTTTTTGGTAGAAGCTGTCCAGGTCGGCCGGTAGCTCCAGGTCCTGCTGCTGCACACTCCGGTAGCTGATCCTGCGGCCTCCGTTGCACAGACGCTCTGGGTGCTGCAGGTAGAAGGGCAGTGAGCAGCGGGCGCAGGTCGGGCAGAAAGCGTGCGCGCACTGGCACCTGCCGAGCGGAGGCGGGGTGGAGTAGCTGGTGGGACCGTTGGCCTCTGTGAGGAAGGTGGGGGGGTATGTTTCAGGCTCATCGCTGTAGTGATCCGGCATTGGTGATGTGGGTGGAGCACACAGAGCCAGGGGTCGAGAGGGCGACATGGTGGAGAGTTCCGGTTCCTCGTCTTCCCCCTTCTCAGACTCCTCCGGCTTACAGCAGTAGTACTGCAGCCAACAAGCACAACAACACAGAAACATTCGTCAATGGCAAAGTTTTATGTTGCAACCCATGACCTCCTGTACTTTTTAAAGTCTAAGTAGCGGTGTCCTCATTCAGCATTTTTAGTGCCTCTACGATACAGATAATAAGTATTCTATATACCTAAATAGTACTTTTGTAGTGTAATACGTTACAAAGGGCTTGATAAAGAGATTTCACTTAAATGGAGACCATTAGTTCACAACAATAGCAAATTAGCAAACTTTTTTAGTAATAACTAGGCTCTGCATACTGCATACAAGCTGCTGGAACAGACTGCTTGTGTTGGAATCCTGATATTGAGATTTTCAATCTACGCCCACATAAAATCTAGTATACATTTTTTTCACCTATATCAGACCAATATTTGATATCTGACCTGGACACCCCTGGTTCCAAATAGGGGAAAATGTACATGAAATCAGCTACAATTCTATAGTTGGAACAGACATTTAAGTTTAAAACAGTGAAAACTGTGGCAAACAAGCCTGAATGTTTTGCTAAGCATCAACAAAGATGGCTTTCAAGAATAAAGAATCAGTTTATGTATATAGCCCCAACTTACAACAGATGTCGTCTCAAGGCACTTTACAAGACAATCAATTAAAATCAAAGATACATCATAAACAAACCAATTTGAAAAGGTTTCCAATCTATGGAACCCCAGCAGATTCATCGAGTCATTGGCTTGCAGCATTCACTCCCTTTCAAATCCACCCAGGCTGTAATTTCTTCACTCTTTGTCTCTGTGGCTTTTGTTTTTTTATTGTGCATAGTTTTTATAAATTCTTTTTATGCAAAGTCAAGCTGTATCGTGCATCCCTCATCTTTCCTTCATGTGGCATCTTCCTCCTTATGTAACGGCAGTGCCGATGGATAGTTTCATGGCATCAGTCACATGTCTTCTACTCATGATGTTCTGGATCTGAGATTTTGTTCGTGCTAATGTACCAACATGATACAAATGATAATAAATGAATTTTGGATTTTGAGTCTTGAGTACTGGGGTCATCAACTCTACATTAGAACTATTAAACACAATCTCCAATGTCAGTGCAGCATTGACGGCTCAATTCCAATCTTTTCAACCAAATGTATAAATAAGAAAATACAACATTGATGTGAGACATGAGTCATAATTCTGCACAAGCAGAAGCCTGGCGTGGTAAATCTGGTCATAAACAATGTCTGAAGCAAGCATTTCCAATGTTTGCATTTTTCTTTTTAGCTTTTGTCCAGTTTGTAATTTCTGCCTGTATGAAGCAATCAGGCGGATCAAGACGTGGTCGGAGTCGAAGTGCAGCACCGGGGACGGTGTGATAAGCATTACTGACAGTGGTGATCCAGATTGTTTTCCTCTCTGGTTGGACATTTATTAAACTGTCTATATTTGGGAAGTTGGTGAGTGAGGTTGTCTTTGGTCAGCAGCAACAATAACTTAGGAGTCCAAGTTGGTCTGCTCCACGCACAGTATCAGGTTGCTGAACATGCGCCATGTGAACTGCACGTTGGCATGCGGTGGGATGTAAACACGGACCAGGATAAATGAAGCAATTTCACAGGGGTAATAAATGAACTTTATAATAAAAGATATCACATCAGGTGGATCCCTGTCATGTTGTAGCGCCAACCACTGTCCAAGTAGAAACAGATTCCTCCACTTTTAGTTTCGGTTAAAAGTTCCATGTCTCTGTCCGCTCTGTGGAGCTGAAATCCTGCCAGCTGCAGTTCAAAATCTGGTATTAATTCCCACAGTCACATCTCCATGAAGCACAAAACTGCATATAACTGAAGGTCGTATTTTTTTTCTACAAGAGCAGTTGTAATTCCTTAATTTTGTTGGACTGTGAATGCACGTTAGAAAGAAATGTTCCAGGTAATGGTGCACACAGTTCAAGCTGGCGAAGAGCACTGGCCTGTTTTCCCCCTCTGAGTGTGTTTCATTGCGTAAACAAAGGTGAGCGCACCTTTGACCAAAATGTCAAAAATGTCCAGTGTAGGGGACAGAGAATGAATCCTCTGGTGCGGTAGCCCTAATGTTCATCTTCCTCGAGAAGTCTTGTGTTGTAAATTGGCTCTATATAAATAAACTGAATTGTGAAACGGAATATTACTATTGTTTGTATTAAAGCAAAATCCTCGTATGTGTAACAAACTTTGCTAAATAAAATGATTCTGGTTCTGATCATAAAAGATCCAAGACTCTGGACCATCTACACTGTTGGACAGAGTCTTGTCCTTTTCATAAGAAAGGACAAATAATTTAAAGACTTGGTGCCAGTGACTGAGAAAGTGAGGCTGAATCTTCTACCAAACCTATGGCAGGACTTCCTCATCCCCAAACAAATTTCCTTGGTAGTCAATAGTCACTGATGTCATTGTTCAAACATAACTACTTAGTTTAAAATGGCTTACCTGCAACCTACATAAACATAACACAGCAACGATGGTCAGTAAGATAACCGTAGCCAGAATTCCTCCTGCGATAACCACTGTCCCGGCTGACATTCGAAATCCTCCCCATCAACCAGCTGCAGGCCGGAGAATGTGGATAGAATTGGGCAGGGGGGGCACAGAAGACAAGATGGTTAGGAAGGTCATTCAGGAAGGACATGGGGAAGAGAAGAACAGATGGAGGGAGGATAATGAGACGAAAGAGGAAAGGAGGACATATGAGGTTATTTGTTCGAATCGGATCTTGATGCAAAATTCAGATTTTTGCTGAAGTTTGATTTATTTTGCATGGTCATTCATATTGATAATTAAGTCACACATGTATATCTCCCTAAGCAGAACAACATAGCCATCACATTAATATCCAAATTAGTACCATAAATGGAAGTAGCGCAACTCATTCTTTTGGTTGAAAAGTTAAGAATTGGGCATGACATAATGGTTTTAATAATTTAAAAAAACTTTGTAACTCCAATCAAACCACCAGCACTGAACATGTCTATGATTTGAAAGTATTGCTTGAGGTAATTCTGGGATGCTAAATTTCTGTAACCCTTCATTCAAGAATCAAGAATCAGTTTATTTACATAGCTCCAATTTACAACAGATGTCGTCTCAAGGCACTTTAGAAGAAAATCAATTAAAATCAAAGATACATCATAAAAAAAAAAAATAATTTGAAAAAGTTTCCAATCGAAAGAACCCCAGCAGATTGCATCATGTAGCCATTCTGAAGGCTACATGTTTGATTTCATTTGACGGTTAGACCTAATTATGCCGCACATAAGTTAAAAGTTATGTAAAAAAGGAATCACAATCTAGAAATGCAAGGATGAAAAACTGTAATGAGTTCACAAAATGTGTTTGTAGTGAAGTCACATATAGAAGGAAAAGCATCAAAACTAACTTGATTGAACTTATAATTTAGAAATTTTCTTTTCAACAGACACTTAATACTTTTCCTAAATTTAAAAATTACTTCCCTGAACTTTCTCTGAAACTCAATAGTTACTCTAACTGAATTTACAAATTTCCTTCAGGAGTCTACCAGGTACCCCCCTGAACTCACATAGAACATACTGATTACCTTTCTATTGCTTATTGGTTAATTTCCTTGAAACTCACATTTCTATACTAATCAGTAACTTTCTTGGAACTTTCCTGAAAACTACCAGTTACCCTATTAGGACTTGTTGGTTATTTTCCTGGAAGCCACTAGATACCATTCTCAGGTTACCGGTGTAATTTACTGTAACAGTTACCTTTTGAGCATTGGCATCACAAGAAGAGCGCACTCCTAGATTGAACCGTACCTCACTGTTCGATCATTCAACATATCCTGGCTTTGTTACACTTCTGCAGTGCACCACCTCACCACAGGGGTTCCTCAAGGTTCAGTACTGGTACCTTTTCTTTTTGCCATATACACTTCCTGTCTGAAGCAGATCATTCAATCGCATCGTTTCCTCATACCACTGTTATGCTGATGACACCCAGCTCTATCTGCAATTTCCACATGATGACCACATGAAGCCCGGCATGCATCTCAGACTGTCTGTCTGACATACAAAAATGGATGAAAGCCAGTACAATCAAACTGAATCTCTCAAAAACCTGAACTATTTATTTTTCCAGCCAAACCAACCATATACCTTATGTCCTTAACACTTCGGTCTCAGACGGCAGGTTTACTGGTGGTTCCTAGAATCTCTAAAAGCAGAATGGGAGGCAGATCTTTTAGTTATCAGGCACCTCTCCTGTGGAACCAGCTTCCAGCTTTAGTCTGTGACGCAGACACCTTGTCTAGTTTCAAATCTAGGCTTAAAACCTTCTTTTTGATAAAGCTTATAGTTAGGAAGAGGTAGAGAAGACTAATCCGGTTGGTGGAGGACCTCAGTCTTAACAGACTGTTCTCCTTTGCTCTACCTTCTTCATGTCACACTCTACAGACAGACATGAAGACAAGGTTATTTAAGTTATTTCCACAGCTATGCTGCTATAGGCTTAGACTGCTGGAGGACAATCTGACCACTTCTCTCTCTGCTACTTTCTTCCTTTGTCCAATCTGCTTTAGTTACCATCATTTCAACCTTGTTAAGCTTTTGTTTTCTGTTAGTGTGCTTCTCTCCATGGTAGAAACACCTGGTCTGGCGTTCTCTACAACTGCTGCTATAAACTCTATTATTTCAGTATCCTGTGCATCTATTTTAGTTTTCTGTCTCTTCAAACCTCCAGTCGGTCTTGGCAGACGGCTGCTTGTACTGAGCCTGGTTCTGATGGAGGTTTCTTCCTGTTAAAGGGGAGTTTTGAGGGATTGCTTTAAAGTCAAAGACAACAAAAGCCATTGTTTTGGTCTGCTGATTCCATAGGAGTGAATTCTGCAAGTGAATGACTCGATGAATCTGCTGGGTTTTCTTAAATTGGAAACTTTTTCAAACTGATTTGTAATGATGTTTCTTTGATTTTAATTGATTTTCTGTGAAGTGCCTTGAGACGACATCTGTTGTAAATTGGCGCTATATATATAAACTGATTCTTGATTCTTGATACAACAATATTCACATGCAGACTGGATCCCTGTTCCTGACTCCATTAAAGGCAACAAGAAACTCGGGTGTCATGCTTGATGACCAGCTGACCTTGAAAGATCATGTTGCCTTTATTTGTCGATCTTGTCGCTTTATATTACAAAACGTAAGGAATATATGGCCATACTTAACCCAACATGCTACCCAGCTCCTGGTTCAGTCTATGGTTATCTCCCGCCTTTACTATTGAAATGCACTCCTGACTGGTCTCCGAGCTTGTATGGTAAAACTGTTACAAATGATCCAGAACACACGTCTGGTCTTCAATCAGCCCAAGAAGTTTCATGTCACCCCTCTGTTCATTGAGCTACACTGGTTACCCCTGGCCACCCGAATCAAACTCAAGTCCCTGATGTTAGCCTACAAAGTGCTTAAGGGTACGGCTCCCATCTACTTGAATACTCTTGCAAAGGCTTATGTCACAACTCGGTTGCTTCAGTCATCAATGGATTGTCGTCTAGCAGTGCCTACACTTAATTTATGACAATCCAAACTGTTTTCTTGTGTTGTTCCAAGATGGTGGAATAACCTACCAAGTGTCACAAGAACAGCAGCGTCCTTGTCTGTCTACAAGAAACTTTTGTAGACCCACCTCTTCAAAGAGCATCTCCTATCCTAACTCTTACCCATACCTCTATACCCCCTCTACTACTCTCTCTGTACTTCCCTATATCTCTTCACTGTCACAGGTGACTGACTAGGAATTTTCACCTAGATAGCTTACTGTCAGATTGATAACTGTAATATTGTGTCAACTTTGTAAGTCGAATGGTATAAAAGTGTCTGGTAAATGCATAAACATAATCCTTTCTAAAAGATATTAGTTAATTTTGTAACTATTACAAACATGGGAATACATTAATTCTAAATCCTCCTGCCCCACTTTTTTAACATTCAACCTGATTAGACTGAGTTTAATCTTTAGCTGGAACATGTCATGTCTCAACTTTTACTTTTCAGGAACCTGCAATGTGGTTCACTGAAAGTCATTGTGTACTTTCCTAGAACTTTTACAAAATTTTATGGTTAATTTCTGAGAACTCAGATGTTATTTTCTTGGATCACACTGAAATTAACAAATCATGTTCTGGGAAAGTTTAATTAAAATACCTGGTTTGAAAAAGCTGTTTATGACGTTTATATGGTATATTAGGTGTGCTAAAAACCTTATCAGTCTAATGTTTTTAATAAAGCGTTTACCTCGGACACAAATCTCCAAAACCGAATGATATGAACATCAGAAAAAAGACCAGGTTTGAAAATAGAGCTTTAAAAAGACAAAGACAAGAAAAATGATACAGAACCACATTTGAAAAACAAGGGAAGGAACTAAAGAAAAGAAAAAAGCATTGAAGTGACATTAGACCTAGTAACCTTAGAGTAGAACGCTGTGCTCCAACAAGTAGAGCAGTTTTAGTTACATGACAAAAACATTTTCAGTTTTTTCTTCTCATGTTTAATGCCAAACAATGTTTTTCTTAGCCTGAATTAAGTCTATTTGTAAATTAAAACAATAAAAGGGCATGAGCAGATGCTTTACTGTTAGTTTGCCTGCAGGCGTCTGAGTCATCGTCCTCTGCAGTTGGACGCTGTCTTGAACATTTAAATGTGGGAGCGTCTCCACTCAACATTCCTTCAGTGTTTCTAAAATAAAGCCAAAAATGCAGAAGACAAATCATTTTGTATTCACTGTCCCACTTTTATTAGGTTATAGTTTATGTTTCTGGTAAGAGATGTCCACTTTTATTTCATTCTGTGGGATGATGAGGCGTGTAATGAAAAAGTGGGCTCTGGATTTGTGACTGGAGATGATTTAAAATTCACTTTAATAAGCTGGACAGAACTATTTTTATCCAGGTTGAGCAGGGCTTAAGAACACGCCTGACTTGAAATGTGGTTAAAAAAAGAAACTGGGTTATTTTTGTTGAAATTCTGTATTTGGAATAAGAACATACCATTTTGCTTTTTTATAAAATAGTTTCTAAAAATCACTTATCCATTTATTTTGCTTATGAATATCTAGAATGTTATTAACAGATGGTGGTTAATTATTGCAAAGATGTTTTTAATTTTAAGTTTGTTTTTTTTATGAGAAAGACAAATATGCCTGTATGTGATGTAATCCCAGTAGAGTTATATAATCAGTACAGACAAAGCTACGAAAGGGCCCATGTGAAATGATTCTTAATCCGATCGGCAGACAGACCGTTATAAAAGAGATCCTGGTGGACTTTGGATCATTTGTTGTTATGTGGAGTGGTCATCTACAAAGAAAACATCACTTTTATTAAACAAGTGATACAAGTAGAAAAGTGTTGAACGAACAATTTTTTTGGAATAGTGACTTGAAATTAGTGACCCAACTACAGAGGAAAACACTCCATGAGGTCCAACTGTCTCCTTCAGGTTGCTCCATAATTCCATTGCCACCAGTGCAGAGCTTCCACAGCACTGCATTCACTGTGAGGGGAAGAATTTTACAACAAGGGGGAGCCAAAAAGTTGGTTCTGGTAATCAGGGATTTAAACACACTTAATGCCAGATGCCAATATGAAATCCCACAATCCTTTTCAAACTATGTAAAGATGAAGACACGACTCAGACGCCATGTTTAAAGGCCACTCAAATATGTCCAATTACAAACTCTGATAACGAAGCTATTTGCTTGAGATTGACATCAATGATATCATAATAGGAACGGCTGAGAGGAAAGATGAGAAGAATAAGCCTGAGATCGTTTGGACATGTGCAGAAGAGGGATGATGGATAAAGGATGTTGAAGCTGCCAGGGAGGAGGCGCTGGACAAGAAGAGCTGCAACATTTTCTCCCTTCATGGTTTCACTTCTTTTTCTTCTCCTTAGCTGTTCTTGGGTAATTGTGGACATGACTAGTTATTAAAATACACAAATTTAATGTTTAAAATGTAAAGCTTAAAAAACTAGTTACAATTATTCTCCTCATAAATCGGCCAGGTAATTTTTAGTTTAAAGATGCTAAACCAGGGGATGATTAAATCAACAGATGTGTTTTATTCAGCATTAGAGAGTCAGGATCTCTGGACTAACTTTTAGAAAACTAAAAGAGTCACTGAAGAAAAACTGAACCGGATGAGGAAGTTGTGTAAATATATTAATATTTCTAACTATTCACGGGGATGAAATGAGAACTGCTTTTTTGTCATAGTTTGTCCACCACTAATGATACTTCAGTAGCATTTTATCTCCAGACTTTAGATCAGAGGAGAGTAGACAGGATGCTGGAAAACATGTTTAAAGAGAAAATACTGACTGAACAACAAACAGCTGAGCTTTAAGCACATTCCTCCAAAAACAGTCTCAGTTTCCCCTCCGTTTGACGCACTTTTTGCGCTTTTCCCGTTTAATTATTTCGGATGTTTTGCACTCTTAAACTCATTCACACCTCGGTGCAGCCACAAGTACATCCCACAAAAAACAATGAATCCTACCCGTCCCTTTAGTTTTTGGGTGTTCTCATGTCTTCTCCCGCTCCAGGGCGAAGGCGCTCGGTGCTCAGCCGGAGGAGGTGGAGGCGAATCCGAACCAGATCCAAACTGGTTCATTCACACAACAGCGCGCCTGTCTCCAGAGGTCACGGCGGACGTGGAAGCAGGAAGAATCTTCCAAAAGTGGTAAAAATCTTCCAAAAGTGGTAAAAATTTCGAAGATGTTCATGGAAACATGGCAACAGTCAGAGGAGAAGCAGCTCAGATGCGCTGATCAGTGGCTGCGCGCAGAGATGCTGCGTGGATGAGAATGCGTCACAACAAAAGCACCAGCACCACATCACACCACAAGGTCCTTTAAAAGGTTAGACATCTGAAGAAAACGACGACAAATAATGATAATAAGTGTTAACATGACAGAGGCATGGATCCTTTATAGTTCCTAGATGGTTCAGACCCCTGTGGTTCTTTTCCTGGTTCCAATAGGTTCTCCCCATGGTTTGGGGATTTTAGGTTTTTTTGGGATTCAGGCGAATAGAAGAAGGTTTAATGATCTGCAGTGTCTCAGACTTTGTTTTATTTGTGTTTTACATATATCATTTACTGAGATCTTGAGTTTTAGTTTATTCTCTGTATTCATTTAATCCAATCACTTCCTGTATTCCTCAGTGTTCAACGGGACAAATTATACCTCAATCTTTCAGCAATTAAATAATTGAACAGCAATAATGTTACCATAGATTATTCATCTCTGTCCGTGTTTCTTTTTTTTTTCATTTCTAGTGAAAATCTACGACCCTGCTGTAAACCACAAAGGGTTAGGGAGTGGGAATAGTGATTCATTAAGGTTTGCTGTCATGAAACTGCACCAAGAGTTTGCAAAGCGAGTTACAAATCATCATTATTGTTTGATAAGGTTTTCATAAAATTGAAGAAATATATGACAGGAACACATTTTCTTTACTTTTCCTTCCTTTAAGGAATCCTTTTTGCTACGACCATTTTAAACTAACAAGCAAGACAAAATATGGGTTTCCAGAACCTCTTTACCAGTTTCAAAGTTGGTATGAAGAAGAAACCTCTTTCCCAAGTGAGTTAACCAAATTTCAGCTTTTCTCTCTCCTCTCTCTGCATTACTCCACACGGTGCACCAAGAAAAGCTGAGCTTAAAAGAAAAGCCAGAGAGAAAGGAGAGATTTTATTGTGTAAATTATTAAAGGATAGAAGCAGGCTGAGATTTTCCTGTATTGTGCAGACAAGAGTTTGTAAAATTAATGAAGCTGAGAGGGTAGAGGTTACTTTCCCTTCGTCCACTTTCTAATGCTGTGATTCGAATCTTCAACATCTAGATGCTTCCAGAGGGAAGGAAAACTGAGAATTTTAGATTTAAACCTCATTTGGCAGATTATATTTATCTAATAAAACATTAAATTCTAAAAGTAAAAGAAATAAGCCATCCATCCGTCCATTAACTTTCACTTATTTGAAGTCGGGTCATGGGGGCAGCAGCCTAAGTAGGAAGACCCAGACTTTCCTCTCCCCAGTCACTTGGACAAGCTTGTCCAGAAGAATCCCATGGTTTTCCCAGACTAGCCGAGAAACATAGTCCCTGTAGCGTGTCCTGGGTCTTCCCCTCTTCCTGATAAGATGTGCCTAGAACACCTCACTGGGGAGGTGTCCAGTAAGTATCTTAATGAGCCACCTCAACTGCCTCCTCTCGACATGGAGAAGCAGCTACTCTAATCTAAATCCCTCCCAGATGACCGAGCTTCTCAACCTGGGAGAGTCCAAACACCCTGTGGTGGAAATTCACTTTGGTGGCTTGTATCTTTGAACTCGTTCTTTTGGTCATGGCTAAAAGCTCATGGCCTTAGATGATGGTAGAAATGCAGATAGACCGGTATCTCAAGAGATTCCCTCTTTGCTAGCACTTTCTTCACCATGAGTGGTCCTCTGCTGCATCACTGCTGATGCAGCACCAATGCATCTATCTATACTAACATAAATTTTTCTCTCATTGGTGACCAAGACCAAGATACTTGGAACCCCTCTACTTGAGGCAGGACCTCTCCCCTGACCCGGAGAAGGCACTTCACTCTTTTTTGGCTAAGCTGTTCCATATTGAGCTGTAGATCACAAGCTGGTGAGCCGAAAAGAGTACATCATTCACAAAAAGCAGAGATGCAATCCTAAGGGCCTCAAAAGGGATCCCCTCAACATCTTGGCTTTGCCTAGAAATTCTGATCATGAAAGTTATAAACAGAATCTGTGACAAATGGCAAACTTGTTGAAGATGAACTCTTACCAGGACCGAGCCTAACCTATTCCCAGCAATGTGGACCAAGCTCTTGACACCGTTCTTACAAGGACGTAACACCCCATATCAAAGGACCTGGTAGCCTGTACTGCCCCCACTGGATTCCTGGGGGACACAATCGGACGCCTTTTTTACATCCACAAAGCAGATGTAGACTGTTGGGCAAACTTCTATTCATGCCAGAGGATTCTTCCAATGAGCCAAAGCTGGTTCAGTGTTCAGGAGGAAAAACACAATGTTGTTACTGAATGGGGGGTTCAACTATCCGGTGGACCCAACTCTCCAGAACCTCGAATAGACCTTACCAAGGGGACTTATGTTGCGTTCACAAAGAACGCGTCTGGAGCGTCCAAAACGTGTCTGACGTTTAAAGTTGGACGTGTGCACATTTTGTGCACTCTTTTGGGTCAGATGCTTCAAACGCACGTCAAGCATGCCACTTCCGGTTTTCTCTGGTTGGACTTCCTGTCTCTTCAACAGTCTTTTCTTACAATGGCGGACGAAATTGAGAGAGCAGCTCAGCTTTATTTAGTAAACTATTATGCCTTGGTGCCATATCTGAACTACCAGAAACATTCAGCAGCGTTCGGAGTTTGGGGATTTTCTCTACCCCCTCCTGGAGCTGCGTTGATGAAGGTCTATTTCGCCGCTAGTTTCGTCTCACTTGAATTAGCAAAAACAGCAACAAATATACCCGCCATTATCACTTTCGAATTTTCCCCCGTGGGAAAGTTTGTCACAATGTCAAATAGAAGGCGGTCTCTTCAGAGCTAAAAACCCCACCATACAGAGCTGGCTCAAAAATGGGGCCCCGGTGATCTGCGTCCAGGCAAGAGACCACTGTGTTCATTAGTTTTGATGATCATAAGGGGTCATTTGGGCTACACCTTGCCTGATCCTCCTCCTATGACCCGTTTACCTTGGGTGACCTTAGCAGGGTCATAAAGCTCCAGACAAAATGGTACCTAACATCATCGGGAGTCTCAAACCCATCCACAACAGTAGGGTGACATGCGCATGGAGGCTCTAATCTTAAAAATACAAATCAAAACCCTAGAATCAGGTTAAATCTACACAAATTAACTTTTCAACCTTCATAAAATATTTTCATAACTTTTGTTATTATACGTCGACTTACAGCTCATTGAATGACACCTCTGTCATGGCCCGAAGGGCCCGATTCATCACCTCATCGTTATTCATCCTTCACACAGACACTGGAAACAGAGCGTACTTCAATCCAACTACAGGCTATGCGCAGGTTCTCATGGGAAATGCAGTCTTCCTTCAGGCTAAAACACTACCGCTTTTCTCCACACTGGGCCTCCAAAATCAACCAAAACTGAAAGTTATTTATTGTTGCTCTAAACGTTTCCTAAATTTTCTAAGAAAGATGTTTGACTCGGCCAAAGCTGTAAGAACGATTAACAAGAATTAAATGAATCATAAATAGAAAGGGCTAGGGTTAGGTGTAGGGCAGAAACCAGCAGTAATCCAAGCTACAGCTGACGTGAATTCATGATGACTTTATGAAATCTTCAGATTAAGGAGAACCTCTTCCCTTTTTGCTTAGGAAATTGACGTTACATCCAGATACAGAAAGTGGAACTCAACTACCAGCTCTTCTGCTTTCTCTTTAAAGTCACATCAAATATAATGCAGTGACTATAGAAGTCAATCAAAGACCACTCTCAGGGTTTTCTTCTTTGGGTGATATACATCATGGTGAGGTAGATACCATACTTTGCCAGCTGTGCATGTCATTTCATTTTGTGGTACAACTTCTGCATAACCACTGTCAATCATGTCAGTGATAAACCGGGTATATTCTTTTTTATAATCTTTATCTCTGTCAAACTTGCGCTTTAAGCTCTGGAGCCGTTGTTCAGCCATGCAGTGGTTGTTTGGCATTCAGACGTCATCCACTTTAAAAGGTAGGTCCATACAGTAATGACCCTCCTGTATGAATGTAGACTTTTTCAGGATGTCCATGAATCTCTTCCTGTGTCATTTGCTTCTCTTCTAGCAATTTCTCATTAAAGTCTTGGTTATACTGAGAAACCAACAGCTCTTCCAGTTTGATGATGGATATCCTGTTGGCGAAAACAGTTGAACAGCTTGTCTGACAACTAGAATTGCCCCTTAAAGTACCATTGATGACCCACCCCAATAGGGTCCTCACGGCATATGGTCCATCATTTCTGCTATTGATTATTTCCCATGGCTCCATTAATTTTGAAGCATTTGTCCCGATCAACAATTCCCCTTCAGCATCCAAATTTGGGATCTTAATGTCCTTCAGATGATCCCATTTCTCAATCTCTTGCTGAGAGGGAACGTTAGTTCTTGACACGGAATTCGTTCTTGTGTAAAAATCTCTGGAAGATAAAAAAATGTGTCACTGTCCAGTGCTGACACTTCAAGGTCTCTAAGGATTTGGCTTTCAACAACTTTTTCCTGATCCACGGTGCGTAGGAGAATGTTGGTTTTAGTCCCTTGAAGTTTCAAATACTTCATCACACAATTGGTACAAAAAGTAGCACTCCTACCAGGGTCCAGGAAAGCATAAGTCTTCAATACCTTAGTGGATTTCTTAGATTTCATTTGAACTGGAACGATTGAGAGGGTAGAATCATAGCCTCCGGCCCCAGTACAACCCCATGCCTGGAGGTTTATAAAAGCACTGTTGATTTGTGTCTCTTGATCATTTACTTTGCCTTTATTATGGATGTGCAAATAAGTTGGATGTTTCAAATTGCATTTGTCACAAGCTTTTTGCATTCCTTGCTCATATGGCCAGCCTTTAGACATCCAAAACAGATTCCCTTTAGTCTCAAAAATTCAATTTTCTCCCTCTGAGAAACATCATTCAGTTTCAAGCATTTGAATAAAGGGAGTGATCTTTCACAATAAAGGCAAGCATCTGAGGCCAACTCTTTACGTGTAACTGGCTGCACAAATTCTTTATTTCCAGTGAACTTGGGAGATACATGATTTGAGGCTCCAACAGATGTAGCAAAACTGGCACCTTTAATATTCCTCTTTACTGGCATTTTGAACCTGTTTTCAGTCTTCGTTACAGTCCTGGATCTTAAATCTGAAATATCCCCAAACAGCGGATGAGACAAAATTCTGACTTGGTTCTCCAGAAAGTTCACCAAATCCAGGAATGATTTCACAAGCTGTAGAGCGCCATTTTTCTGGCAGCTTGTATGGCCACTTCATTATGATTTGTCTCATGTTTGATGGAATGTTCATTTCCTCCATACACTTTATATCTGCCATAACATTAAAACATCCTTTCAAAAAGAAGGAGAATTCCTGTAGCCCCCTGACATCCTCAGCTTTAATAACAGGCCAGGCTAGTATTTTGTCCATGTAACCTGTTACCAGTTTATATTAATTCCCAAAGTATTCTCTCAAAAGATTTTTTGCCCTTTCATACCCCTGTTGAAGTGGCATATGTAGACAGCTCCTCACTAGTTCCCTTGGCTGCCCCCTAGTACATTGTTCAAGAAAATACAAGTGGTCTTGTAAACTGCTTGTTTTCCCCTCCACACAGTGTTCAAAAGCTCTAATGAATGAAATAAATTGTAATGGATCTCCATCAAATGGCTTTATTTCTCTTTGTGGCAAAGCATTTGACATTTATTGTTGTACAAGTGTGGTGTTGATTTCATTTTGCCTCTTCAAAAGGTCACACATTGCATCGTGAGAACCTGTAGTTTGAATTGATGAAACATTTTGCTGGATGTTATGTGCTCTATGATACTCCATTGTATCATCAGATTGAGGGGGTTTAACTGTAGATGCTTTAAACTCATATGAAGAATGAGGTCTCTAAGTTGTTTGTTGGTTTGAAGCACCATGTTGTACCTGTACGACTCCATAAGGCTGATATTTTTCCTTTAAAAATGTACCAGTCTTTTTATTTGGCCTGACGTCCTGGGTATGAGACAAAGGCAGCATTTCAGACACTTGGCCCAAAGCTAGTGGCTTTTCCTTTGGGACAAATTTATTGACGTCACGATTAAATTCATGTCTTAGGTCCTTTAATCCTTGGGTTATATAGGAGTTCATACCATCTCAACCAGCGTCTTCACCAACATCACTGCCCTCCAGTACAGACAATCGTGCAGCGGCGATGGCGATTTGTGCATTGAGCTCCATTTGTTCTTTTATATTCCTCAGTTTTTCTCTTTCTTGTTTCAAGTTTCTCTTCTTGAGCTTCCAATTCATGTTTCCTTTTTCCTCCACCTGCATCTCCTGTGACTGCCATTTAATGAACCTGGTGCCTCAATTTACCACCACCTACTGTGATAAACTAAAATTACATCAAAAGAAAGAAACAAATGGCTCCAACACATAACCTTATTAAAGAATATGGACATTTTCATCGTATTTGTTCAGAAGGGAAACAATAAAAAAAAACTGCAGAAACAATTTAGTAGCAATAATTATTTCCAATGAAAATAACAGCAAATTGATTTACCTTTCTCTAATCTTATAAATTTTCTATGTGAAAATGCATTTAGAATATCACTATAATGTGATTCGCACAGAATAGTTAGATTTTAAAAACGATTTTGTTTACTTTTTAGAGAAATAATGAGAACATTTTGTTAAAAACTGTGATCTGAAACCATGGGCGGAGATGCAAGAAGAAGTCAAAAAAAGGTATTTATTTTATTTAACAGTTTTAATCTTCAGTGCCTCTTCTCTGCCTACTTATGTCCCTCAGAACTGAGGGACATAAGTAGGTCTGTCCTCGCATTTTTCTTCTGAGTTTCCAGGAGTTTATTGTTTTTCTGTTATTTCACCCATAGATAAGGTTTTCAGGTCATCTTTGAAAGGACAGACCTTCTCGCCTCAGGGCTGCGGTAAGAAACGAGGCGAGCTGGCGAACACTGGAGGTGGGAGAGACTGGATTTTTGCGACACTCTAAACTTTTCCTCAGCTTTTCCACCTAACCTCAGTGTTTATAAGACGCTGGACGTTTTCCTCAGGTTACCCTTGGTGATGTCAGGCTGCTTCGCTCTGCGTCATTGCCGCGGAAACCAATCTGGATCCATTCAGTCTCATTTAGATAATCCCTGCTGCACAAACAGAACCTCACCTTCAGACCAAACAGAGGAAGGACCCAGATTTAGCACAGATCTCCAGCTCTTAATTTTCTTTAAATTTGTTTGGGCGAAGGCGTTTAATATGATTTTAAAAGAAAACATTTTCCTGAGAGGTCAGGCTGTAAAGTCTGCCTACTCATGTATTTAATCTGGTTGAATTCTCCATCAGGTTTAAGGATGTTAGAGAAATTGCTAGACAAAACACTCATGATACATGTGAGACAAAAATCTGTTCACTGTTTATACTTAGACTGGATGCCGACATGCATCAGTTTGTCTGACGTCTGACCCGTCAATCAAGGGGTCTACTAAAAAGAGGATCTGCTAAAAATGGTGTACAAATAAATAATCATGGACCAATTATTTGAAAGACCTTTGAGCAGCGGCTCAATTATTCACAGGAATGGAGGCCATCAGTATCAGAGAAGCTGTCTAAATGAATTAAACTCATCTCGTGATAGAAAGTCGGTTACCGCCAAGGTACAAAGAACGCATCACCCATGTTTATGTGATGGTTTTATATATTCAGCCATTAGAAAGATGACTGCATGATGACGATAAAATAAAAGCTGTGTGAGACAAACTAAGAACAATTCCTTTCCAGGTGATTTACAAATACATTTAATATTCAGGGCCCGCTTATCAATTGGATTAAATAATCAACAGTAGAGGATTGCCTTTATGATAGCAGAAGTGATGGAGGTGGTCAGAAGTCAGAGCGTGAAGCTAAAAGAAATGGCTAAAACACCCAGGAGCTCCGTGTATCCCCATGATACACTGCAAGCATCTCAGCTTTGCAACTGTTAATTCTGTTAAAAGTTGATGTAAACCCCTGTCTAGGAGCGTCAAAGTCTCGCGGCATGTTACGAGCGTTGAGACCGGAGCGTTTAGAGCATTTTGGGCGTCTAGAGCATCAGACAAAACGCTCCAAACACTCGATTTGGGAAAGTTAAACTATCGCCGCTGGACGCTTGAGCATCAACCAATGAGAGAGCGCCTTCTATGTGACGTAGTGACAAACTTTCCAACAAGGCGGAAGATTCTGAAGTGATAATGGCTGATAGATTTATTGTGGCTGTCTCGCTAATTCGAGTGAGACAAAACCAGCGCCAAATTCGAGCCTCGTCAGCATTAAGCTCTTGGAGGAGGGGGAGAAAATCACCAATCTCTGAACGCTGCTGGATTTTCCCCCTAGTTACAGATATGGCGCCGAGGCAGCCAACAATGACGCTATCTTGGTTTTTAAATTTTTTTTTATTAAATAAAGCTAAAGCAAGAAAAAATGATCAATCTTTCCTTATCAATTCCTCTTTCACTTTGTCTGGTGCTGCCGACAATCATTCTATATGATGCCACAGCTCAAAATAATACCCGTAGGTTGTGTTTAAATAGTGTAGATTTGTACCCTTTGTTGAATGGTAAACATTTATATCCATGTTTCATTCATATATATTCATGTTTCTTTTCATACTAGAAGTGTGTGCATACAACAAAGAGCTGGCCTGTTTATTATCTCTTTGAGGAGCTGAGTTCCGAGGGGCACGGGAAGGGAGTTATCCATCGGTCCCTGGCAGTAAATCTGTTAGTTGGGGGGTGATACCGGATGG
>JAVLVB010000124.1:905034-922437 GCA_032876305.1 Orestias chungarensis | reverse complement strand
AAAACTGGCACTGAGGTCAAGCGTTACCATACAAGGGCAACACTCAGGCGCCGAATAGTGGATCCACACTCCTCTTATACTGCTCTGCTCATCAGTGCCAACCCAAAACACCTGGGAACCACGGGACTCCATCCTGGAGCCCCGCCACAGCGACCCCCGTGGCCACCTAGGAAACAGCACAGAATGACTCAACCTGACAAAAAGAGAATAATTTATTGTTGGATGGAATACTGAACAGAAATATGAACTGATGTAGCGCTGTCTTGTATCTAAGGCTAGACTTAGCGCTCTGGGTTCTATTTATTTAATGTTACACCCCAAGAAACGGGTTTCACTTAATTTCCCGTGAACCAACTGCTTATGTTTACCTTTATAAAGTTTCATTAATTATGGGTAAATACTTACCATACTTTGTTTTAGTATTTATTTACCAAACTGCACAAGGAAAATTAACAGAGACCACATAAATACGAGGATTGTTCTAAAGAGATTGCAGAATATTTAAAACCAGCTTTTTGATATGTGAAACCTTTCTCTGATTTGTGAAACTTCAATAAAGGCACCGTTTCAGCACCTTTTTAGGTTCTGCATCACACTTAAGCTGCTCCAGCTCCAAAACTACAAAACACACACACTTCAAACCTGGACTCGATTATTCTATTGTACTAGCGAAATAAGAAGAGCAGAATAAAAAATTAAAATGTGGATTATTATTAAAAGTCAGATTTGAAATAATAAAAAAGTTGCATGTGAAGCTCTTCTCTCTCTCACTGTAAAACATGCATAAAGTTATTAATCACTTCATTAGCTTCATGTTTTTGACACATGATTAATATTATCTTTTCGTTCATATTGCTTCAATAACTTTAATTCTCTTACCTCTCCTCCATTTGGCAATTCTTAATTTTTCAACTGCCTCAGCCATGGTCAGTCGTTTTGTTTTAGTCATTGCATTTATGGATACCTGTGTTACAACCCAAAATGTTAGATTAAAAACTTTTTATAAAGATCTTAATTTTTACATTTTAATCAAAATTATATTTAAGCTTTTCCTGTTTTCAGAATGTTATTTATGACTTTGCTCTCTTTTATTGTCCAAGCATGCATGACATTTTCTGCTGTCACTACCTGTTCATCCAGGAGCAGTAAGTACTGCTAGTAAATGACTTGATGCTCTCCTGGGTGTCCGTGGAAAGACACTACTAATTGATGATATTAACTGAGCTTACTGTACTGTTCTATAACTTGGAACAGTTGAAATGAACGATTGAATTGAAATTAGTTCTGTAAAGTGCCTTCAGGCTAAATCTTTTTTTATTATACAAAAGTGCTTTTTGAATTTAATTAAATAATTTATAGATTATTTTATTACTGTTAATTAGGTCACTTAATGTGGTTTAGAATTAGATTTTCAACAAACATCTTTTCTGAATAAAGCATTGCGTTTGTGTATTATTTAGTTAAAGTACATACTTATTTAGTTAATGTTGAAGTTTTGTACAAAGCTTTTCTAGTAACTTACCTCAGAAAGCATCACATTCAGCGCGTATTTAATTTTGTATAAAAAGACCATGTCCCTGACTTCGGCAGACATGTTTTTGTAGCTGTCAAGCAGGTCTGACAGGTACTTTATTATTTTTTCCAACTGCTGATTGTCATCAAAAATGATTGGAACCCACTTGTCTTGAGAACTGAAATGTACCAGATTGTACCAGACAGAGCTGGAGCAGCTGAAGTGTGATGCACAAATTTCACCTTTCCCTGATTTCACAAATCAGGGAAAGGTTTCACAAATCACAAACCTGAATCTAAATATTCTGCAATCTCTTTAGAACAATTCAGCCCATATTTGAAGTGTTTATGCTTTGTAATGTTTTATCTAGAGAAGATTAATTGCCGAAGATAGGGAAATTTGAGCGGAATTGCCCTTTAGCCAACTTCAGTTCCATGCGTTTTCCGGTTTCACCTGTACTGAGCATGCGCATGACTCTGCCATTGTCGGTCAAATGTAATGGGCTATTCGATTGGCCTATGTGACTTTGATTGACAGATTCATCAGCCAATGGTGACGTTTGTTGACCTGCGCGGTAAGATGAGTCTCAAAATTCACTGCAGCAGATTCTCTCACGCACGCAGCCAGTTTCACAAATGAGAAACGGGTTTCAAATCCAAATTCAGCGATTCGTTTGACCTGTAGATTTAGATTACAAGTGGAAGTAAAAGTTATATTTGTAAACCAGAACATGTGCATTTGTGGAAACACTGCGTGAGTTCATTGTTGTTGAGACTAATCTGGCCTCATACATGTACCATCACCCTGAATATAGTCACCAGCAGACCTTATGTCTGGCTGAATGCGTAAAACAAAAACAAAAACAGGTATTATCCTTTTGTGGGTTCTTAGACCTTCAAAAGGGAAAACCAAAAATACAAATAAAAATACAACAGTGTGTCAACCACCTGGTTTATAAATTATTTTGAAAAGTCACGAACATATAAGAGTCCTTTTGTCTTAACACAATAACAGAAAATAATTGACAGTTTTTAATTAGTGGGCCCACCAAAAAAATTAAACAAATGAAAGCCGGCAATAAAGTCAAAAAAAACCCCGTTGCAGGCCTGATACTGACGCCACTCACCACTGGTCCTCAATCCACAGTGACGGGTTTATATAAGGTCCTGACGACTCATCTCTCGAGATAAAAGCTAGTTAATCCCCGCCTTACTCGGTAAAGGCGGAGGAAACCGCAGCCATGTCCCAACAGCTGGTCCCACACAGGCGCAGCTCGTCTCTCCCTCTCCACAGTCTCTGGTGCAGACCTCCAGCATCCAGCTCACCACCCACTTCTTCTTCGCTCTGTCAGCTGTCCCTTGGCGCTAGTGCACAGCTAAGTTGCTGCACAGTTTAGCCGAATTTCCACCAAAACGGCTCACCAAAGTTCCGCAAACTCAACCGAGTCGCCCCGACGACTTTCTCCTTCTCTCTCGGTCCTTGCGTTTGTCCCGCCCCGCAGTCAATCATAATCCTGGAAAAGTATAAATACCCAATAGAAACTGACCTTAGGCAGAACAACCAAAAAAAAAACATATACGCAGCACTCTAGTCTTTCACACCTCGTGTTGAGCTTTACTTTACATACAAACTACCCAATATTGTTCGTTCTTAAAGTGACACAACACAATATTTTATTGGACTTTTACTTCAATTGTTTATTTTCTTTTTAATGAACTCTTGCCCATTTCAAACTCTTACCAACAGACTTGGAAATTATTATATCTTATTTTAAGATATTAAGTTCCATACATTAAATTTTTTTGTTTTTCAAAACAACAAAAACATATACATATTCCTGGGAACACAGGGGGTTACACCCTCCCCGTCCTAAATGTCTAGATGTCCCCATCAGACAATTCTCTATGTGGTAGAAGAGTTGACAATTCTCCTAGGTGGGAACCCAACGGGTTGCGCCCTCCCTGTCCTAAATGTCTAGATGTCCCTATCAAACAGTCGAAAACTCTCAAACCCGCACCTCGTTGCTCTGTGACTTGTGACATTGCATGGCGGAGGAAAGACAATAATAGGATCTTCCTAAGTGTCTCTGGTTATGTATATCCTCATCCCCCGGTGCAGAATGACTAAGGGTTTGTCCGTGGGCTTTCCAAGCTCGTTGTAGCTCAAACGGATGACAGGCTTAACCAGTCGTTTAGTAGAAGAAACATTGGTAGAGTCAACTTCATCATCAGATGCACTACATGTTGGGACGTCTCCCACTTCCAGCCCTTTTTCCGCCACAGGGTCCTCTGATGAAAGTATAGCACCACTGGTGTCCTCTTCTACAGCTGCATCGTGGTCAAGCAATCCCTCCTCATGGCATGACAGAGTTGGTCCACAAGAATCTCTTTCAGAGATGACAGCAGACCTTTCATTAGCAATGGACAACAACTGGGCAAGTGGAGGACGTGTTCACCAGGTATCATGGACAACTCCTCTGCAGTGATACAGAGGGGTGTCTTCATCTTCCTCAGAATCCTCCTTTCTCACTTCCTTCACTGAATGCTGCACCCCATACTTTGTTTTAGATACCTCAGTGGACTTGGTAGAAGGTCTCTGAGGCAGGCAGTGTCAGGTTGAGTTTTCTGTTCAGTTCTCCAGGTGGCCACGGGGGGTCACCAGTGCAGTCTTCCAGGTTGGAGCTCCGTCCTGCCCAGGTGTTTCGAGTTGGCGCTGATCAGCGGAGCCAGTATAAGAGGGGTGGTGGATCAACTACTCGTCGCCTGAGTGTTAGTTACCATCGGTAAACCACAGACTCAGTGCCTCACTAAAGTCCTAATGCTTCCTAGTGTTTTCGTAGCTCGTAGTAGTTTTTCCTCTCGTGAATGTTTTTTTGAACTCAAGCCGTGTCTCCCGTTTTGTGCCTCACGATTTTTGTTCCCCTCATCTCTAACTACACTTGTGTCTCACCTCAGGTTTTACTCACTGCTTCAATCTCACCTCATTCAAGAATCTCTCCCGGTCATCATCCATCAGGTGACTCCCACTAATCTTGGCTCTGCTCGATCTGCCTACCCCAGCATACTCCACCAGCTGGTCAGATCCCCCCGGACCACATCTCTCCATCAGTGGAAAACTCAACCCGGACATTCCCCCTGGCGACACGGAAGATCCACCAAACCAGTAAGATCGTTCCTTGTTCATTTCTCAACCATCATCAGTCTTACTCACCTTGCATGTCCTCACTCTCAGAGGTTCCCGGTCTCCCTCGTCAAAGTGCTCCTGGTTGTCCCGTGTACTTCCGCCACTCATTGCTGTCACTCACTGCCGTTCACTGCCGCTGCAGGATCACCGCCGGATTCCCCTTCTCCCTTCACCTCCCTAAATAAATCATTGTTTACCGTTCTTCTGAGAGTCTCTGTTTATGTGGGTCAGAAATCTAAAACCCGACATGACAGAACACTCAGGCCAAATAGACCCACAGGAGGCCCTCAGAAGAATTATTTCCGATCAAACCACCATGCTTCACTCCCACGAATCAGTCCTCCGATCCCTATCGGAACAACAGGCCAACACCAACCAAACCTTGGACCAAATCACCTCCCTTCTCCAAAATCTAAATCCCAAAGCCTCTGAGAGTAGCCCTCCACCCTATGAGGGCGCCACCGTTCCTATTCCCCCGTCACCGCCACTATCACACCGGGAGTTTCCAGTTCCGGGCCACCGAGGGGTTTCACTTCCGGTTCCTGAGAGGTACTCCGGAAGTGCTGGCGGCTGCGAGGGGTTTATGATGCAGTGTTCTCTGCTTTTTGCCAACTCGCCTCATTCATTTCCCAATGATGACGCAAGAATAGCGTTTGTTATCGGTCAGTTGTCCGGAACAGCGCTTAGCTGGGCTGAATCGCGCTTCCACCGGTATCCTGAATTTCGTATGTCCTTTCACGAGTTCAGAGAGGAATTTTTTAGAGTGTTCGGTCACAAGACCGATCCCTCAACAGTTTCTCGTAGAATGCACAGATTAACACAGGGTTCCAGGACCGTGGCCGAATTTGCAATTGAGTTTAGGACTCTGGCGGCCCGGTTGCCATGGGATCCACACTCGTTGAAGAGTTCGTTTCACCACGCACTTAATGAGCGGTTACAGTACGAACTCGCACTGTTTGATGAGCCTCACTCGCTAGAGGAGTATATATCTCTGGCTGCCCGTGTTGACAGTCGTCTGAGGGAGAGAGATCGTTTAAGGGTAAGCCGCAGGACCTCTGTTAGTCAGGCTCCCGCAGTTGGTCGGCCTTCCACTCAGTGCATGGAGACCCCTCTCAGATATGAACCCCGCAGGACGTCATCCCCGGGACCGGAGCCGATGCAGGTCGGACGAACCAGGTTAGCCCCGGAGGAACGGCAGCGGAGGATGCAGTCGAGGGAGTGTCTTTACTGTGGGACTCCTGGTCATTACATCGCCCATTGCCCGACCAGTGGTAAGACGACACTCCCCGAGAGAGTCCATCTGTAGATACTAGGCGACAGATGGACTCAATCCCTATTCCTAGTCAACCCCGTCTTCTTCTTCCGGTCACTGTTGTTCACAACCAGAGACTGCAAAACCTATCAGCCTTGATAGACCCTGGTTGTGAACAATCCCTTATCCCTCAGGTCCTTGTGGATCAGCTACAGTTAGCCATTTCCCCGCTCACCGTCCCACTCCAGGTTTCTGCTCTGGATGGCAGATCCCTTCCCCAGATTACCAATGTCACTAGACCCCTGGAAATTATCATCTCCGGTAATCACAAGGAACGCAGATCGTTCTTTGTGTTTTCCTCCTCCCAGCCTCACATTATCCTAGGATTCGACTGGTTACACTCGCACAACCCTACCATAAACTGGACAGACTGTTCAATAACCTCCTGGTCTTCTAACTGCCTCTCATCTTGCCTTCAGGCAGCCGTTCCTCCTAGCCCGCCCCAGGAAGATGTCTCCATCGATTCCCAGGATCTCAACAATATACCGGAGGAGTACCTAGACCTCAGACAGGCCTACAATAGGAGTAAGGCCTGTTCCTTGCCTCCCCATAGACCTTACGACTGCGCCATAGACCTTCTTCCCGGAGCCCCCCTACCATCCAGCCGTCTATTCAACATCTCACACAAGGAGCGGGAATCGATGGAGACTTATATAAGTGAGTCCCTGGCCGCCGGAATTATCAGGTCTTCTTCCTCTCCCGTAGGGGCGGGCTTCTTCTTCGTCTCCAAGAAGGATGGTTCGCTCCGACCCTGCATTGACTACAGAGGGCTCAACAACATAACCGTAAAGAACAGGTACCCTCTGCCACTTATCACTGCTGCATTCGAGTCACTACATAAAGCCACTATATTCACTAAACTGGACCTCCGTAATGCCTATCACCTCGTCCGTGTTCGCCAGGGGGACGAATGGAAAACTGCCTTTAAGACACCCCTGGGACATTTTGAGTATCTAGTTATGCCTTTTGGTTTGTGCAATGCCCCTTCAGTGTTCCAAGCATTGATTAATGATGTTCTCCGTGATTTCCTTAATATTTTTGTTTTTGTTTATTTAGATGACATCCTTATTTTCTCCAGAGACCCCACCGAACACCAGTCCCATGTCCGTCAGGTTCTCCAACGCCTTCTCCAAAATCGGCTTTATGTGAAAGCCGAGAAATGCGAATTTCACAAGACATCCATCGCATTTCTCGGCTACATCTTCGAGGGTGGGCAGATTCGAGCAGACCCCGTCAAGATCCGTGCAGTTGATCAATGGCCCATTCCCGACACCAGACGTCAACTCCAAAGGTTCCTAGGTTTCGCAAATTTCTATCGCCGCTTCATCTGCAACTACAGTCAAACCGTATCCCCACTCACTGCCCTAACCTCAGTTAAAGTCCCTTATAGGTGGTCTCCTCAAGCAGAGGAGGCTTTTTCCAAGATCAAGACCCTGTTTTCCCAAGCCCCAGTCCTTGTTCAACCCGATACAACCCGGCAGTTAACCCTGGAGGTCGACGCCTCTGACCTGGGAGTCGGAGCCATTCTCTCCCAGAGGTCAGAGGATGACAGCAAGCTCCATCCCTGTGCCTTCTTCTCCCGACGTTTGTCCCCTGCCGAACGTAACTACGACGTGGGAGACCGAGAACTTCTGGCTATTAAGTTAGCTCTCGAGGAGTGGCGTCACTGGCTGGAGGGTGCGAGTCATCCGGTACAGGTTTGGACCGACCACAAGAATCTTGAATACATCAAGTCTGCTAAACGCCTCAATCCCCGACAGTCCCGCTGGTCCCTTTTCTATTCCCGATTTAACCTCTCCATTTCTTACAGGCCTGGATCCAAAAATATCAAACCCGATGCCCTCTCCTGTCAGTTCTCCCCGGACGATTCCATTCCCAATCCTGCACCTATCATTCCCTCTGACTGCGTGGTTGGTCTGGTATCCTGGGAGATCGAGGGCATCATCAAGGATGCTCTCCAGCATGAACCTGACCCACGGACCCCTCCTCAGAAGACCACGTACGTTCCATCCGCCGTTCGTTCCCGAGTAATTCATTGGTTCCACACATCCCGTTTATTTTGTCACCCCGGTTCCAGTCGGACCATAGTACTCGTGTCTCGCAGGTTCTGGTGGCCCAACCTTCACAAGAACATCACGGAGTATGTACAGGCCTGTCCCATCTGCTCTAGAAACAAGACCAGCAATAAGCCTCCATCCGGTCTCCTGCAACCACTACCTATCCCCAAACGTCCCTGGTCCCATATAGCGGTCGACTTTATCACAGGTCTTCCATCGTCCCAAAGCATGACCACAATCCTCACCATTGTCGACCGTTTTTCCAAGTCCTGTCACCTTGTTTCCCTACGCAAACTCCCTTCAGCGTTCCAGACTGCTCGACTTCTGGTTAAGCACGTCTTCCGGTTGCACGGCATCCCCATAGATGTTCTGTCTGACCGTGGCCCCCAGTTTGCTTCCCAGGTCTGGAAGCATTTTTGTGCAGCGCTGGGGGCCAAGGCTAGCCTTACATCGGGTTACCACCCTCAGTCTAACGGTCAGACGGAGCGGCTTAACCAGGAGATCGAGGCAGCCCTCCGTTGCCTGACATCCTCCCACCAGACTGACTGGAACCAACACCTTCCCTGGATCGAGTACGCCCATAATTCCCACGTCTCTGCTGCCACAGGTTTGTCCCCATTCGAGATCTCCCTAGGGTACTAACCTCCACTGTTCCCGGCCGACGAGAAGGAGATCCCGGTGACATCTGTCCACCACCACGTCCGCCGTGTTCGCACCATCTGGAGGGACACTGTTTCGGCCCTCCAGCGAACTGCGGCCCAGAACAAGAGGTACGCTGACCGGAGACGCATTCCAGCGCCCGTTTATTCTCCCGGTCAGCAGGTGTGGCTGTCGTCCCGGGATATTCCCCTCAAATCAGTCTCCCGCAAACTCTCCCCCCGGTTCATCGGCCCTTACACCATCCAGTCCGTTTTGAGTCCTTCCACCGTCCGTCTTCGTTTGCCCCCTACTCTCAGGATCCATCCAACATTCCGCGTCTCCCAAGTGAAGCCGGTCCAAACCAGTACGTTGTGCCCTCCAGCCGACACCCCTCCGCCCGCCCGTATTATTGATGGGCATCCGGCATATGACGTCCGGAGGATCGTGGCTTCTCATCGACGTGGTCGTGGTTATCAGTACCTCGTCGATTGGGAGGGTTACGGTCCCGAAGAGCGTTGCTGGGTGCCCCGCTCATTCATCTTGGATCCTTCATTGGTGGATGATTTTGAGATGTCTTCTGGACCGCCAGGTGGCGATCCTTGAGGGGGGGGTACTGTCAGGTTGAGTTTTCTGTTCAGTTCTCCAGGTGGCCACGGGGGGTCACCAGTGCAGTCTTCCAGGTTGGAGCTCCGTCCTGCCCAGGTGTTTCGGGTTGGCGCTGATCAGCAGAGCCAGTATAAGAGGGGTGGTGGATCAACTACTCGTCGCCTGAGTGTTAGTTACCATCGGTAAACCACAGACTCAGTGCCTCGCTAAAGTCCTAATGCTTCCTAGTGTTTTCGTAGCTCGTAGTAGTTTTTCCTCTCGTGAATGTTTTTTTGAACTCAAGCCGTGTCTCCCGTTTTGTGCCTCACGATTTTTGTTCCCCTCATCTCTAACTACACTTGTGTCTCACCTCAGGTTTTACTCACTGCTTCAATCTCACCTCATTCAAGAATCTCTCCCGGTCATCATCCATCAGGTGACTCCCACTAATCTTGGCTCTGCTCGATCTGCCTACCCCAGCATACTCCACCAGCTGGTCAGATCCCCCCGGACCACATCTCTCCATCAGTGGAAAACTCAACCCGGACATTCCCCCTGGCGACACGAAAGATCCACCAAACCAGTAAGATCGTTCCTTGTTCATTTCTCAACCATCATCAGTCTTACTCACCTTGCCTGTCCTCACTCTCAGAGGTTCCCGGTCTCCCTCGTCAAAGTGCTCCTGGTTGTCCCGTGTACTTCCGCCACTCATTGCTGTCACTCACTGCCGTTCACTGCCGCTGCAGGATCACCGCCGGATTCCCCTTCTCCCTTCACCTCCCTAAATAAATCATTGTTTACCGTTCTTCTGAGAGTCTCTGTTTATGTGGGTCAGAAATCTAAAACCCGACATGACAGGCAGCTTCTTTCAGGGATTTCTGGAATCCTCACCTGAAACCCTATTGGTAGAAGATGGTCTCTGTGGAGAGTCTTTACTACCCCTTGTTCACTTTCGAGTTTTACCTGATTAACAGGTAAGTTAGGGAGCTTCCAACAACCACATATAAGGTCGCAGATTCCACTTCTCCTTTAACTTATGTTTTCCAGGGATTGCTACGGCTCGAATAAGAACCCAATCCCCTTCCTCCAGGTTTTGGGCTCGTACCCTTCTATCATACCCTCGCTTGTTTTTCTGATGATTCTTATTGGAAGCCTCGGTTGCAAGCTGGCAAGCGTTGGTGCAACTCTTTTCTCAGTTTGTCCACATATTGATGATGTATCGTGACTTTTTCTTCAGCTTGAGACAGACCAAAACACACATCCACAGGCGGGCGAGCATCTCGGCCAAACATCAGGAAGTATGGGGAATATCCCGTTGCCTCATTACGAGTACAGTTATAAGCATGAACCATAGATGCCACATGCTGACTCCATTTCTGTTTGTTCTTTGGATCGAGAGTGCCTAATATAGACAGGAGAGTGCAATTAAATATCTCTGTCTGAGGATCCCCTTGGGGGTTATAGGGTGTAGTTCTTGATTTCTTTATCCCCAGCATATTAAGGAGCTCTTTTATCAGTGAACTCTTGAAATTACGACCTTGGTCAGAGTGGATTCGGCATGGCAGGCCATAGTGCACAAATAACTTTTCTAGCAGAACTTTAGCAACTGTAGTAGTTCTATGGTTGCTGGTGGGTATGGCCTGAGCATACAGAGTAAAATGGTCTGTAATAATGAGGACAAAGGCCACCCCACAGGAATTTGGCTCAATCGACAGGAAGTCTATACAGACTAAGTCTAAGTGGCCTTGACTTATGATCTGGTGTAGGGGACTTGTTTTGCGAGGCAAGGTCTTGTAAGCCACGCATACCCCACAGGTCTTGACATAATGCTCAATATTGTGTGCCATTTTTGGCCAATAGAACCGATCTCGCACCAATTTGGTTGTTTTGTCAATACAGAGGTTCCCAAAGTCATCATGCAACTGCTTTAATACTTGAAGCCGATGTTTTGGTAGAAGGACCAATTGGAACACTTCCTTCCCTGTAGGCCTTAAAGTCCTCCTATACATCAGTCCATTCTTTATCTGCAACTTTTCCTTTTCTCGTTGTATCAGAATGGCCTCCTGATGATCAGTCTGGAAGCTGGAGGGCCAATTTCCAGATTTTATCTCCTTTTTTAATCTGTCCAATAGCTTCGTCTGAATCTTGTTCATTTTGTAGGTCTGTCATACTGAACTGTTGCACTAGGTTCTCACCAAGAGAGATGGGGTACACATACAGATCAGGAATGACACATGGAGATACACCCAGCTGATCCATACACCACATGTTTTCAGAGAGCCCAGCAACACTTACTGTTTTGCATAGGCCTTTTACTCCAGATGGGGGTATCCACCCCTCCTCTTCAGAGTTTGCATTTCTGGAAAGCAGACTGGCATCAATATTCTCCCTGCCGGGTCTGTACTGTATGCCAAAATCATAGGTGGACAGGGCAGCCAACCATCTATGACCTGTAGTACTATGTTTGGCCGTAGTAAAGTTCTCACTGTGAACTTGGCTCTGTACAAGTAATCATGAAACTTATCGACAACAGCCCACTTGAGGGCGAGAAACTCGAGTTGATGGACCGGATCATTTCTCTCAGAGTTTCTCAGCTTTCGACTGGCAAAGGCTACAGGACGCAAGTCTTCTGGATATTACTTGTTGAGGACAGCACCTAGCCCATCAAAGCTGGCATCTACATGCAATATGTAGGGCTTAGTTGGATCTGCAAATGCCAGGACTGGCGCATTTGTAAGGCACTGTATTATTTCCTTAAAAGCAGTAGTACAGGCCAAAGTCCACCTGTCTCCAAAGGGCTCAGATTTCTTAAGGTAGGCAAAGTTTGAGGTAACCACTTTCTTTCCTTTTTTAACAGAAGGGTAGCCTTTAGTTAAGTCTGTCAGGGGTCTTACAATGGATGATTAGTTGGCAAATAATCTTCTGTAGTAGCCACAGAAACCCAAAAATGACTGAAGGATCTTTAGATCTGTGGGCTGCTCCCAGTTTAGGACTGCTTTGATTTTTTTCTGGGTCGGTAGAAATGCCTGAAGCTGAAACAATAAGGCCGACATACTTGACATGAGGTTGACAGAACTGACACTTATTGATAGATACTTTCAGACCATATTCTTGTAGTCGGTCCAAGACTTTAAGGAGACGTTCCTCGTGTTCCTCTAGTGTCCGGCCGAACACTATTAGGTCATTCAGGTATACTAAGCATTGTAGGAGGTTCATGTCTCCGACAGCCTTTTCCATTAATCGTTGAAAGATAGCCGGGGCTCCTCTAATGCCTTGGGGCATACGCTCAAATTGGAAGAATCCTAGGGGGCAGATAAAGGCTGTTTTCTCCTTGTCTTGGTCAGCCATACCAATCTGGTAATAGCCATTTCGTAGATCCAATACAGAAAACCAGCAGCTTCCTGTCATACAATCCAAGGCTTCATCAATCCTAGGAACTCTGTATTGATCAGATACACATGGTCCTGATCGAACCATTCTTTTTTCTTGCAACCACGATGGGTGAAGCATAAGGACTACGTGACTCCTTTATTATTCCTGCTGCCAGTAGTTTTTGCAAATCGCTTCGCACGTCATCGATATCCGCTGGGGCAAGATGTCTTGATCTTTCTCGAAAAGGTTGTGAGTCACTGAGGCGGATGGTATGTTCGACTCCTCTGGCCAGTCCAACATTCCATTCATCAAGAGAGAATACTTCAGCTTTCTCTGATAGCTTACTAGCAAGCCTCTCCTTCCAGACACTTGGGATTAAGGAGTCGCCAAAACCAAGCAATCGAGGATCCATTGTTTGACCTGACTCTTTGCCTCAGATGGTAAGAGAACACATGGTGGCACCATTATTCCATCTGGGAGAGAGGGCTGATCAGTAGGCTCAACCACTAACATATCCTCCTCCCAGGACTCTTTTGCAATGACTTTACAGGCAGCCAGGGCTGAACCACCAGGGGGGACCTTAAGAGGGCCAGGACCCATCCATTTGATGTGTCCAACATTATCATCCAGCTCGCCAGAGGGGTGTTTCTGTTTAAAATTATTTTGTGTGCTGACAGAAACTCGCCATGACTGAGCCAGTCCATTGCATTCAGCTTCAACTGGAATCTTGGGCAGGTGATGAAAACAACAGGCGTTTGTTCCCATTATCACTGGGGCCTGATGTGGACCCTTAGGGTCTGGGCAAACCAAGGCTAACACTGTTGTGGGCTCCGTGTGAAGACCATCCTCCAACAACTCAACATATGGATAGCAGGATTCACTGAGTCCATAAACGGCCAAGCTGGAAATAGGATGGAGAGGTAAGTGGGACAAATGATCTGCGTACCAGCTTTCAAATATTATGGTAACACTAGAACCACTGTCCATCAGGGCATTGGTTAGTTGACCTTCAATGACTACTTTACTCAGGGAGGCCTCTCCTACAAGTCCCTTAGGAATGCCTGTATCATGTTGGGCATCTACTCCATTCCCTTTGACAGAGCAGTTGGTGCTTGAGGTCTCTTTTTCCTGTTTGTTTGTCTCATATCTTCTTTGTCTTCTTAGAGAACGAATCAATTTCTGAATGACTTTGCCATTATCTTCGGGGACTGTACAATGAGTAGACACATGTCCTCATTCCCCACACCTGTAACGGAAGAAATGCTCTTTGTCATGGTTGATGTGAGTTGTTCTTTGGCTACTAAGTGAGGAGAAGCTTTATTCACTTTCTTTGCTTTGTTTTCTGGTCTCCATCTTGCACCTATAGTCTGAGGGGGATTTGTGTGTGTCACAGTCATCATATTGAGATGATGTTCCACATCCTCAACTTGTTTTCTTAAAGTTTGAACTTCATCATTTTTTCTGGGTTTCATTTCAACTGTGTTGGATACTTTTTGAGCTTTTGAGGAGGCTTTTAACTGTCCGGTTGTGAGCTCAGACATTTGAGACTGCAGCAGTTTGACTTGAACCTGCAGCTCCTGAAATTCAGATTCTGACTAATGTTCATCTTCCACCCTCACCTGCCTGACCACAGGTCTTGCTAAAGGAGCAAGAGTTTTCCTCCTCATTGATTGTTGAAACTCTTCTTCCCTGATTTCATTCAACAGTATCTGGAAGGGAGGAGGATTATACTTTCTCTCTCTTAGACGTAACTGCAGTAGCAGTATTTAGAACTCTGTGGCTCCATGAAGGAGCTGGCCTACACGTAAACTGTCTCTCCTTGATTGGGAGTTATCCCTCCTCGCTGAACAACTTTTGTTAACTTCTGCTCCACTCGTCGCCGTAAAAAATCTGGAAGTTTTTCACCTGCATTTTGGCGTAAGGCTCTGAAGGAGAAGTAAAGATCCTCAGGACTCTCTGGTGATCCAAACGCTCTTTCTAGAGCTTCAATATATTCCTCTGAGGATGCATCCGGATGATTAGCCCTCACAGCTTGTGCAATTTCCAGAGCAGATCCTTTCAAGCTTTCTACGATCCTTTTACGTTTCTCTCGAATGGAACAGCCACTCTCATCTACCATTAACTGTGCTTGCTCCATCCATGTATCCAAACTCTCCTCTCCGGGAGTTGTGGGACTTATGCCAGAATATGCACGGAGACGCCTGAAGACATTACTTTCTTGAGTAGGCCATATTGTCTTTGCTAGCAGATCACCAACCGCTCTTATGATTGACTCTGCCGAGTTTCCTGGCATAGAAGCTGATGACAGCATTTCTGGTGCAGTTCCTTCTTCAGCTGATGTGGACCTATCTTGTGAGAGAGGATCTGTTTGTCTCCTTTAAATTATTTTGAACAGTCCCGAACATATAAGAGTATTTTAGTCTTAACACAATAACAGAAAATAATTGACAGTTTTTAATTAGTGGGCCCACCAAAAAAATAAAACAAATGAAAGCCGGCAATATAGTCAATAAACCCCCGTTACAGGCCTGATACTGACGCCACTCACCACTGGTCCCCAATCCACAGTGACGGGTTTATATAAGGTCCTGAAAACTCATCTCTCCAGATAACAGTTAGTTAATCCCTGCCTTTCTCTGTAAAGGCAGAGGAAACCGCAGCCACGTCCCAACAGCGGGTCCCGCACAGGCGCAGCTCATCTCTCCACAGTCTCCGGTGCAGACCTCAAGCATATAGCTCACCGCCCACTCCGTCCTTGCGTTAGTACCGCTCCCCAGTCAATCATAATCCAGGAAAAGTATAATTACCCAATGGTAACTGACATTAGGCAGAACAACCAAAAAAAAAAAAACATGCATAGCACTCTAGTCCTTCACACCTCGTGTTGAGCTGTACTTTACATACAAACTACCCAATATTGTTCGTTCTTAAAGTGACACAACACAATATTTTATTGGACTTTTACTTCAATTGTTTATTTTCTTTTTAATGAACTCTTGCCCATTTCAAACTCCTACCAAAAGACTTGTAAATTATTATACCTTATATTAAGATATTAAGTTGCATACATTAAATTTGTTATTTTTCAAAACAACAAAAACATATACATATTCCTGGGAACCCAGGGAGTTACACTGAGAATGATGGGTAACGCGAACGGAGGCGGAAAACAAACCGAGGAAAAACACAGGGCGGAAACTGGAATGAAAGCAAAGAACAAAACCAATACACAAAGGACAATAAGGTGTGCAAGGAAATTAAGAAGCAACAGAAGAAAACAAACTGATGAACAGAAAAACAGAGGCAAAACGGAGGACACGGAAGGGGAGAGAGATCAGCAAAGTGAACACAGTAGGCAGAAGGGAGAAGACTTACAGGGGTGGCTGAAGACGGCAGATGGCTTGGGAAACCAGCTCGGCGGGAACACTGGAGAGATGGGGAACGTCAGGTTAAGACGAGACAACATAAGGCAGTGCAAATAATCCAGCGGGGAGTGAATGAAGGAACCAGGCTTATATACACTAAGGAGCAGGAGGTGGAGCAGTGGAGGAGATGAAAACATAATAAGAAACAGGTGTAAGTGATAATGAGGTACTGAGGGAAAATAAAATAGATCATAAGAAAACACAATACTAACATTAATAATAATAGTAATAATAATAAAGACAACAGAACAGAAAGGTTAACAAAAAGGAAGAAACACATACGCTAAAACTAATGACACTAGAAATAATGAAGACAATGCTAACTGATCACAACACAGAAAACAAAACCACTAACTCAAAAACAAACAACAACAGGGATCATGACAATTAGTTTACTCAAGAGACGTCATTTAACAGTTACCACAATGACAGCTCTGGATTGTCTTTACACCTTCATCCTGGTGTCCAAATGTCCAACATTGATAAAAAAAAAAAATGTTGCTCAACCGTCAACTATATGCTATTTTTCAAAAATCCCAAATTGTTTAATGCTAAAATATAATCTAGCACACTGCTACTTACTAGCATGTAACGTTAGCAACTGGTCCGTGATGTTGGCTAGAACTATGTTTAACACATATTTGTACTCCTCCTGTCACATGACATGACGTTGGCAGCATTTAAACCTTACTTTTATTCACTTCAATTTGTTTTTTGAGGTTGGATTGGGAGTAATAGGCGGTAAAAGTCAAACTGAAGAAGTAAAAGTAGATGTTTTAACTTTTAAATGTAGTAAAGCAAAAGTAAAAGCCTGGATTATAAAAAAAAATGAAGTAAAGCACAAATCTTCAAAAAAACTACTTAAGCAGTGTAACAAAGTGTATGTACGCCTCTGATTAAAAGCAGCACAGCCTGAACCTCTAACTTTCTAATGGCGCCGGTCCATTAGAAAGGCTGACAACACCCTCAAGCAAAATATTGGGTTTGTTGCTTAATCTTTTTCCAGCTCTGACAGATGTACAACTTATTTTTGGTTAAGGTGCATTTAACAACTCTACAAGTCACAGTTTCTATTTCAAACAAAAACGGGTGAATGGAAAATCACATTAGAAATTGATTTTGTGCTTTTTCTTCACACTTTGCAGGATTTTCTCCCTCAATACTGGTTTTATCATTTTGTATTTATTTTCCATAAAAAGACTTTAATTGTTATCTGCCTTTGACTCCGTCTGCATAATGGATCCTGGTAAACTGCATTATGACACTGCAGACCTCAGTAAGCATACCTGTTTCAGCCGATTACTGAGACTGAACGCC
>JAVLVB010000124.1:885048-904934 GCA_032876305.1 Orestias chungarensis | reverse complement strand
TATATATATATATATATATATATATATATATATATATATATATATATATATATATATATATATATATATATATATATATATATATAGTAAAGTAAAGGTTATTTTGAAAGATATTTTAGCTCAACTCCGGTGAAGCGCACTGAGAGCATCCCAGTTCCAGGCTTTTACTGTACACACAGCTTTGTCTGTCTGCGCCATCTTAGCCTCTTATTTCCCACAAACACCACAGGAAATGGTTCAAACATTCAGTTGTCAGAGGGGACCAGGATCCCAGCTTCTATTCCAGTGAAACATCTTCAGCGTTTCAGTGTCTTCTTCTAAATTAGTCTCAGTAACCCAGACTGCAGGATAAAATATTTTTATTGATCTGATGCTTTTAGTTTGTAAAAGATTGCTTCTAGTGTAACAGACTGTATTGCATAATTTCAGGATCAGAATTGGAAAAAAGCTTTATTGCAGAGTATGTTATTGGACATACAAGGAATTTGTTTTGCAGTAGTTGGTGCAAAACAAATGTCTAAAATACGGATATGAGAGAATATGAGGACCAAGTATTAACTTATAAGAATAATAATAATAATAATAATTAGCAGTAGCTGCACCATGGCAGATGGTGATGGAGGATGTGAGGAGGGACTCAATGATTGCTGTGTAAAACTTAACCATCATTGACCTTGGCAGCTTGAATGATTTGGTGAGGAGAGTTTTAGGATTATAAACAGATATTTCCAAAAATAAACTGTTTTTGCATCTCCAAGCTATTTACACAAAGTTTTCTGTTTATCTTTACTTGTGCAAAAAGACACAGAAACTGAAACGATAACAAAATATGGTTAGAAAAAGCAAAGGATTAACGATTAAGATTTTTGTTTTGGATCACTGCCCGTTCAGTGGTCCCTCCACTCACTGTTGTATTTAGGCCTTTTTGTCCATGAAGATTTGAAAATCTGAACATGGTGGTGAAATTTGGTACAACTGACACAAGAGAGTCTTTGGAGTGTGTTATAAAATAAAATCTTTACATAATTAAATATTTAAAGAGCTACCTCTTTGTCAATTAACTAAAAATGAGAAGAATTAAGAGTCAGCTCTTTAAAGCCACACTAATGCCTGTCTTTAGGGAAAGTTGCCCCAGTATAAATCAGGAAAGAGACCATTGATCTGCCCTGATGGAAAGGAATTGCTGTTGATAAACATTCCTAACGAGACAATTAAAGGTGCAGGGAGTCGATTTATAAACACTGTATTATAAAGTTTGACAGAGATGAAAATCTGATATTTGAAACACAAATCCGTTTTTTATGCATAGAGCCAATTTAAAACACTTGTCGTCTCACGGTACAATCATTAATATATAACAATCATTTATTTAAAAAAAAGTTTCCAATCTAAGGAACCCCAGTATATTCTTTGAGTCATTGACTTGCAGCATTCACTCCTCTGTAATCAGCAGACCAAAACAATGGCTTGTGTTGTCGTTGATTTTACAGAAATCCCTCATACTGAGCATGCATGTAGCGACAGTGGAGAGGAAAAACTCCCCTTTAACAGAAAGAAACCTCCAGCAGAATCTGGCTCAGTACAAGCAGCCATCTGCCATAACCAAGTGCGTCACTGGCAGCATCTCAGCCCATGTTCTCCTCCAAGAAGCTGTCTCAGCTAACAGAACGCCAGACCAGGTGTGGTTACTATTGAGAGAAGAAGACCAAGAGAAAACAAAAGGTTATCAAGGTTGAATTAACGGTAACTAAAGCAGATTGGACAAAGGAAGAAAGTAGCAGAGAGAGAAGTGGTCAGATTGTTCTCCAGCAGTCTAAGCCCATAGCAGCATAACTATATATAAAAATAACCTAACCCTGTAGAGTGACACATGAAGAAGGTAGAGCAAAGGAGAACCGTCTGTCAAGACTGAGTTTTTCCCCCAATCGGATTAGGCCCTGTTCTCTACCTGTTCCTAACTTTATCCAACAGGAAGGTCCTTGTACAGAACCATGTGGTACTCCAAAAGTAACCTTACAATTTGGAGAAGATTTGTCATTTAGATGAACAAACTGGGACCTATTAGAAAAATATGTTTTAAACCAGCCTAGAGCTGTTCCCTTAATTCCTACAATGCGTTTGAGCATTTCTATGTGGATATTGTGATTGACTGTGTCAAAAGCAGCACTGAGATCTAACAGAACTAGAATAGACACGAGTCCATGGTCTGAGGCCATGAGAATAACATTTGTGACTTTAGGGAGAGCTGTCTCAGTGCTATGATGATCTCTGAAAGCTGACTGAAATTCTTCAAACAGTTAAGCAATATTTTTTTCAAGGATTTTAGATAAAAAAGAAGAATTAGATATGGGTCTGTAATTTATTAAGTCTTGTCAGGTTGAGTCTTTTCAATGCTATTCTCAGGTTGTCCACAGGGGGTCGCCAGAGCCCTTTCTGCTGGAGCACCTTCCTCCACCAGCACAGCTGCCCCTGTTGACGCTGACGAGCTGGAGAAGTATAAGATGAGCGGTGGATCAGCTACTCGTCACCAGAGTGTTTGTTGCTCCCGGTAACCTCTAGTTCTCAGTGCCAAGTTCTCTTGCCTCTAGTGAAGCTTCTAGAGATTACATGTTCTTTAGCTTTGTGAATTTTCTTGTCTCTATTTTTCTAGTTCTCTAGTTTTTTGTAGTTACCCGTTTCTAGTTCTCCAGCCTTTAGTTATATCAGTTCTCCAGTTGCTTATTTTGATTCCTCCTAGTTTTTGAGATTTCTGTAGTTTATTTCCCCCTTTTGATTATTTTGGTACTTTCCTGTTTTTTCCACTTCATGCCCCTCAATATCTCCTTTGCTCATCTCAGGTTCTTACCGTCTCCAGTGATCATACAACTCCAAGATTCTCACCGGCCATCACAACCCTCTGGTTTCTCCGCTCCTCTTGGCTCAGCTCGGTCTGCCCGGTCCAGCAACTCTCCATCTGCTGGGCTCTCCCCCTGGACAACCCTCCACCTGGACTAAGCTGAAAAGACTCACCACTCACTCCTCCCTGGCGCAGGGCCGGACTGGGAGATTTTTTTCAGGCCAGGAGTCAGTCATGTAACCAGGCCACCCTTGGCTTGCCACGCATGCACGTTCCCACACATATATGTTCACACCCACATCTAAATGCATGGGCACAAGCAAAACGCATTTGGCGCGTGCGCACACACACTTATAGCAATTTCCAAATAAAGGCCACCTATTACACCTACTGTAACTTCTGAGGTTGTAATATACAGTAACTTTACTGCTGTTAATGCAATAGTACTAAGATAATTATTGCTATTATTACAGTCAAGAGCCATTTATGTCAATGCTAGCGTCTGGTAGTGTTCATGTGTTGTTGCTCTACTGTAGAAATGGATTTGTAACTTCGCCCAAATGTTGTACTTCTCCTGAAGTACCAGCAGAACTGGTGTCATCACCATCACCAACTTTGAAAAGCAAACATATGTTTACAGTTTTTCCATAAACTGTATTTCATACAGTAAGATAGTGTAGTTTGTCTCACTGATTTGGCCTTTTACTCATATACATGATAATGATAAGATTATATACGATTAGCTGGACAAATAAATAATTTAAAAAGTTAATTACAACAATAATAATAATAATAAAGTAGCGTGTAAATCAGTGATTTTATCTTCCCAGTATCTTTCCCTTATCTTAATTTCAAGACTAAACCTGAACAGGCTCCATATTTACACTGTAGACTGAATGTGTGCAGCCTCAAGTTCCTTTTGGGGTCTTCGTTTAAACTTTAAACAAAAAAATGTTGGTACAAATATATTATTAAAATTTAAAAAAAATATATACATTTAATCTAAAAATAATATTTGTACCAACATTTTGTGGGTGCATGTTTTGTTTTTGTATTTATAACTTAGAGGAATCTTTATTTTAATGGCAACAAGGGGGGACTGAATAAATAAATCATTTGCTTTTCTGCATTTTGCACCTCCAGTGCCTTTGTCTTTTTGTCTCTCTCCCTCTCCTGTTCCTTTAACACAGTCGGGAGACCCGAGTCGCTTCTCCTCACTTCTTGCACAGCTCGCTGGTTGCGCGAGCTGCCGTCAACAGACACACGCCACGCCCCTTCCTCCACACCTGTGTGGCTGATACGGACGTTTGGGGCAGGTCTTAATCGAAATAAACCAATCATCTTTCCCTCCTCACATGCTGCTGGCCTGACTGCCTCTATGGCTCTTCTCAGCACCCCCGCCGAAAAAAGCACCCCCAGCCACGGGAACACGCATTTAACTCTAAAAAAGTGAAAACAATGCTGTTACACTATAATGAACAAAGTAAACAACAAATTACACAAAAATTATGATTATTCATCTTCTGACATAATTTATTTAGCTGCATAAAGACTATACAAAGGTATACATAGCTAATATAGATATATGGTGTCACGCAACACCACCTCAAGTAAGATAATTCCATTCATCACCACAATCCGTCTGCATCACCTCACCTGCTCTGTCCTCATCTCCAGACGTCTCCGGTCTCCCACGTTGTTCCTGCTATTTCCTTGCCGTGCCCGGTGTCTCCGGTTCCCTGGTAATAAAACACAACCTTCAATAAACTCAAATTATTGTACTCTTGTGAGTCCTCTGATTTATGTGGGTCAGAAGCTTGAATATCATGACAAGTCTTCTTGATCATGTGAAGGTTTCTGAAATAAGGGTTTTATTACAGCTATCTTAATCAATGACTGTTTAAAAAGTTTATCACAGTCGATGCCCAAGTTGTTATTATATGCAGATGAGATCTCATTAGGGAGAAAGTGGATGCGTAATCACCTCAGCAAACCATGCATGAAGGTGTCACCTCCATGAAGAGAGAGGTCATCATAACAATTGCAAATCCCTCAGTGACTCTGCTCCCTGTCGGCAAAGCTCTGTTTCACAGCATCACAGCTGACTTTGTGTGTGTTTGTGTGTAAAATGTATATATATATATATATATATATACATTATATATATATATATATAAATTATGAAAAGTACTAAAAAGTATCATAGGCTAAGGTGGAGATGGGAAGTTCATATGTTAAGCTCAGAACTCAATCATAAAGGCAATGTAACATTATCTTGTAAAGAACATTTTAAGCACTAAGAGATTTACATGGTTACAAGGAAAATAAAGCAAGCAAGGAAAACTATTGTACTTGTAATAGCATGTAAAAAACTAAAAAAAAATAGTAAATAAAAACAAGAAGCATAAAAAACTGACCATTTGCGATTCTTCAGATGTGTCTGGTCCACAAAGCGGTTGGAAATATGACGTAATAGGATAATGAGGTGGTGCTGCACAATATATTAAAAAATATCTTTATTGCAATATTCACATGAACATGAATAGCATTGATAGCCATGCAGCACATGTGGGCAACTATTTTCTAAATGTCTGGATTCAAACTTTGCATGCTAATAGATTCTTCAGGCTCTTGTATAGGACAAACCACTAAATCAAATCTAAACATAGATTCTGGATAAATAAACCATGTTTACTTTAAGCTTCAAATAAAAGCTTCAAACTCAAGCTTGTTGAAAATCTGCAGTTAATGTTTAAAATCTGGCTTTGTGTCAAGAGAGTGATATATATGAATTCTGTCGTTCTCTCTAGATAAGGAGTCTTCAACACTCCTTTGTCACATTAGAATCAAATGAATGGCTTGTTACCGTTTACCAAATTTGACGGCTGTTGAATCATTTGATTCAGCTGTGTTGAAGCAGGTTGGAGACCCCTGACCTAGATGAATGATCAAATTCCTAACCAGAAGAATAGCAGAAGCTCACTGATGGCAACAAAAGTCTGTGGCTTTTTATGTATATATTTGAGCCTGGATGTAAGTTTTTATTCCTAACTTTTATTAAATATTGGGGTCATAAAAAAAGAGAAACTGGAAATAAACAAATAAAATTGCTGCAGTCATAAATTGTATAATCAAGCCTAAGACTAAAAGTTGAATTAACATCATATTTCAGTTCCTCCAAAGTTTACTGTTTACGGACGGAAGTCTGAGTTCCCAGCTGTCCAACTGAGAGGTCTCTGGCTAATGAATATTCAGGTTTCTTTATTAGCATATTGCTCAGGATATTTGTGACGGGGACGTCAGCCGGAGGTGGAAGCGCTGAATCAGAGGACGCTCACAGAGGAGCAGCAGGCAGATGGTCCAGCAGGAGACAGCAGGGGAGCGTTCATTATGCTGAATGAGACACAGGGAGGAAATAAGCGAAGGAGAACAACTGAAAACCTTCAATCTGTTTCCCCCATTTAGTTTTATTATGGAGAAAAGTCACCTGACTTTTGCGCTGGGGGCCTGGGATCAAATCAGGCAAATCAATATTAGGCAGGGATATGCTCCAACAGCATCCAGTGTGGGTCTTTAGACAAGACCCTTTGCGCTAATGCCTACTTTGTAAGACGCTGTGGATAAAAGCATCTGCTAAAGAAATAAGTATAAGTATGACACTTTACATTAAACAAGAAATTTGACAAGAATAGTCGAAGTATCATCAGTTTCAAATTCCGTTTTCAGGAGTGACCTTTACTAGTTTGTTTTTAATACATGTTAGATGAAATATAAACTACTTCAAGGCATCACTGCTCACTGTATGTGCTTGTTGTATGTCTTAGTGGTATAGTCTGTGTTTTCATTGAATGTTGCGGTTGAATCTCAAATCCTTAATGCTACATCCTCTTCCAGGATACTGCAGGTAATTTATAACTTGTAAACTTTGTCGTAGTTTAATGTTTAACCCTCTTTGTGTAAGTGACTTCTAATGAAAGTGTCTGCACCTTGTAAATGTCATGCCTTTCTGCTCTGTTACTGCAACAGTAAAATTCATGTGATCCACCTGTGCACTGCCATCCAGCACCTAATCAGCCACATGTCATGCACCTGTTTTCCGGTCTTTAAATGCATTCATCTGAAAGGCAGAAGGAGCCAGATTTTTAAAACGCATTAGGTTAGTAGATATCCAGCTATCTTAGCTTGACTGAATGTTTTCAACCTAGTTCTTGTTCTGACACGCTTGACGTAGGAACCGATTTTACATTTTGTGCACTTTTTTAGGGTCAGGTGCTTTAAATGCGCTTCAAGGGTCCCCACTTCTGGTTTTCTCTGGTCAGACTTCCTGTCTCTTCAACGTTCTTTTTGTACAATGGCGGACAAAACTGAGAAAGCGGCTCGGCTTTAATGGATAAAAAAAGCAAGAGATCTTCGTTGTCGGCTGCCTCTGCGCCATATCTGTAACTACTGGAAAAATCCAGCAGCGTTCAGAGTTTGGTGATTTTCTCCACATCCTCCAGGAGCTTAATGCTGACGACGGTCGATTTTAGCACTAGTTTCACTGGAATTAGAGAAAATAGCCACAATAAATCTATCCTCCATTATCACTTCAGAATCCTGTGCCCCGTTGGAAATTTGTCACTACGTCACATAGAAGGAGCTCTCTGATTGGTCGACGCTCAAGCGAAAGTTCAATTTTCCCAACTCGAGCGTTTGGAGTATTTTGGGCGTCGGAGGCCTCTAGAGGGTCAGACGCTCAACACGCGTCTGAAACTGTAGACACCAAAAACGCTCTGGTCTTTGACTCTCCAAGACGCGTGTTTACATTTGCATGTAAACTGGACGTTGCATCAAATGATTCAGCATGCCATCAAGTTTTGGAAAAGCCTGCTAATTTATTGCCATGTATTTGATTCAAGTGTGTTGAAGCAGGGTTTTGCATCTAAAACCTGCCGGACAGTAGTTCTCCAGGACTAGGATTGGAGACCCCGGCTCTACAGGGTCAGAGTTCATAATTGAACAGTCCACATGTTGCAGGAGGTATTTCAGCAAATATAACCTCTTAATATTTCTTCTATTTTGTCACATTAGGATTATTGCTAGTTCAGCTAATGCAGACATGAGTTTCTGTTCCACTCACTAAAGATCTCAGGGCAAAATCTTTTTGTGCCACTTTGTGGTAGATCAGCCATTGTGTTTGGGATAATTATTTTTTTAATTATTATTATTTTCAGCAGGAACTGAGAGGAATGCTTACGTTTGATGCAAAGGATCACAGATAGTTTGGGTAACTGATAAATTATTTTCTGTGTAAGAGTGCAAGACAAACACTTTTGTCATGAAAATGCTGCAGGCCTGTTTTTGCTTCCAGTCCCATCTGAGCAAGGACCATATATAATAAAGTAGAATACATCTCTCAAAAGCTTATACAAAATGTATTCTATTATCTGTGAGTTGCTGCCACCTGCTGGATCTTTTCTTTAAATTATCTATTCTAGAGATGCCTGTCAAGTTTTGTTTTTTGTCTATCAAACATTTGTGTTACAACCAGTAATGACATCACTGTGGAGAAATTGGGTTAGTCTGATTTGCAAAATGAGTTTTCTGAAGCCCCATTAGATTGTTTTCTAAATGAATGTGCTGTTTATTGTAACGTCATGCCACAGTATCTCATGGTATCTATACCACAAATAAAATTTGATTTTGTTTTGTTGTCGTTGAAAACCATCAAGGTTGTATTTTTGCGTTATTTTATCCCGGAAAGGTAAAGTTATCAAAACGTTCAACTAAATAATTGCATCCTCATCAAACAAACTACTAAAAAATTTGTGGTGTGAAGCAAATGTGCATCCATCATGGTTTTAAGTATTGATGTTTTTCTGACAGCAAGGAATGTTTTAATATTCTAAATGATCAAAATAAAATTATAAAACAGTTCATTGTATTGAAGATCCATGTTTGCATCCTTACTCTCATTGAAACTTTTATTAGTTCTTAAAACAAAATCGTAGCTAACTGATTAACTGACAAAGAATGACGAGTAAGCAAATACAGATTATTAAACTCATCTACTTAAGGATTTTGGGAGATGGCCTCTCACTGTTTAACTCTGTCTCTGTCCTAGTCAAAGCCATCAAATTTGCAGCTGCCGCTGATAAACCTCCAACACTTTTAGATTTCACTTCCGTCTTGGGGTGTTTTTAGATTTAGCTGTTTCTTTATTAGAGAAAGCCACCAGTAGCATCAGTTTACATTCAGGTATTCATCACTGAGGCAACACTCAACAAGATTTGAGCAAATGAAAAACATTAAGTTATAAATAAGAACAGCAACAAAGGCATGAGAAATGATCCAATGTTTAGCCTAAACTTAATTAGTCAGTTAGCCTAAAATAATCAACTAAGTGTCATGAAATTCTGCAGACTTATAATTATACTCTTCCGTATTTGGTACATTACCGTCTTGTCATATATGATTGCAAACTCCACTAGGATGTGGGTGGCAAGTGTGACAGAAAACACAAGGCTTGAAGCTAGGATGCATCTGCATTTATTTTTGTTCCATATTTTAAGTTAAAATATAGTAGATTTTTTAATTGATTCCGCTGCATCTAATTGATGCCCGGTGCACAGGTGCCTCTTGTTTTCCTGATGATCTGAGCAGTACATGAGGAACGATGGACCAGCTAATCGATTAGTTGACTGAGTATTTGTTACTCCTGGTCTCTAGTTCTCAGTGCCAGATTCTCTAGCCTCTAGTAAATATTTCCTCCTTCATTAGCTTCTAGTGATTTAATTTTCTAGCCTCTAGTCATTTTTTGTAGTCCTAGATTTTTGTTGTTTTGTTACTTTCCTGTTCTTTCTCTCATGCCTCCAGTAACTACTCTTGTGCTCAACCCAGGTTCTCAACCATCTCCTGTGCTCATACTTCTCCGTGAAGATTCTCTGATCAGCTACAACCATCTGGTCCTCGTTCCTCATGAGCTCAGCTCGGTCTGCTCACTCCAGCTTCCACTCCACCTGCCGCGCACCCCCTGGACAACCTTATCTCTGGATACCCCGCTGGAAAGCCTCAACCCACTCACTCCTCCCTGGCTTCAACCATCTACTACACCAAGTAAGATCAAGCCAAATTACATCACCTTCCCTCCTCTACGCAAACTCACCTTCTCTGTCCTCATCTCCAGAAGCTTCCGGTCTCCTGCGTTGTTCCTGCCGTTACCTGTGTCCCAGCCGTTCCCTGCCGTGCCCGCTATCTCCTGTCTCAAGATCATATTACTCTCTCCACAAAAATAAACTCATTATTTATCATATTCCTGAGAGTTCTCTGTTTTTGTGGGTCAGAAGCTTAAAAACTATGACAGGGAAATGTGAATCTCAACTACTGGGATCATTCATACAGAACAAAAATGACCAGAAAATAGACCACCGCAACATGTGTGACTTATGCTTGAAACGTGTCTAATCTTTAAATCTAAAACCATTACAGACATTTTTCACCATAGCCCTTCGGTGATTGATGATATATGTCGTATTATAAAAAACAAAAGAGTGAGCTGAGTCAAACTGTATCTGTCAGGGTGAGTCCTTTTAGTGCGTTTCACAGGTTGTCCACTGGGGGTCACCTGAGCCCTTCTGCTGAGCACCTTCTCCACCATCTCACCTGCCCAGGTGCAACGAGTTGAAGCTATCAGCTGAGCAATATAAGAGGAGCGGTGGATCAACTACTCAGCGCCTGAGTATTAGTTGCTTACGGTAACCTCTTGCTCTCAATGCCAACCTAGTGAAAGATTCTCCATCGTTAAATTAATTCACTAGTTCTTTTGTGTGTCTCAAGTTTTCTGATTTTCGTAGTTTCAGTTTTTGAGTCTCTAGTGCTTTAGTTCTCCAGTTGTGTATTTTGATATTTACTTTTTTCCCCTTTATGTTTCTCTCACCATCTCCTGTGCTCCACCCAGGTTACAACCTTCTCAGTTATCATAACTTCTCAAGATTCCCACCGGTCATACAATCCTCTGGTCTCACCGCTCCTCTGGCTCAGTTCGGTCTGCTCGCTCCTGCAACTCTCATCTGCCGTGCTCACCCCCTGGACAACCTTCCACCTGGATCAGCCGAAAGGACTCACCACTCACTGCTCCTGGCCTCAAACATCCACCTCAAAAGCAAGACCGTTCCAGATTCCTTCATGCTCCTCCCGCATCACCTCACCTTTTCTACTTACCCCTCAGTGGTCTCCGGTCTCCCACGTCATTCCCGTCCTCCGCAGAGTTTCCACGCTGTTCCGTGTCTGCTGTCTCAGCTCCCCTGCCGTGCCCACCATCTCAATTCCTGGATCAATATACATACACCTTTCAGTAAACTCATATTATTGTACTCCTGAGAGTCTTCTGATTTATGTAGGCCCGAAGCTTAAACATCATGACAGTATCATCGTTATTGGTTTATTCCGGAGCATGGTCTTCATCATAACAATTATTGTCACCTGGACTTTATGAGCCTATATTTTATGATGTCATTACAGGTGGCCATTTATAGTTTCTAACCATGCTTACATTAACACCACATCTCCCCTCTGTAGAATCAGTGGGTGGACTACCATTGATTCAACAGACCTTAAAGGATTATTCTGCCTCCATAGCTGGAAGGTCTGTTTCTACCTAGAGCTAGAAAAACCCATATAAATAAAAATATATATTTAATCATTCTTAAACTTTTAGCATAATATTTGACCAAATATTTTATTCTCTTTAGCTACAAATTCAGTCTATCTGGTTGCACAACCCGTCTCCCAAACCTGGTTCTAGGAGTAGGTGAAAGTTCAGGAAGGCTCAGCTGTGGTGGTTTTTCATAACTCGGTTGAACTTGTTCTGCAGCAACATCAAATTTTATTGCAGCTCCATGGCAACCAAATAATGAAGATTTCACCTAATTGATCCATGAGGTCCTTACACAATGTATGAGCGTGGAGTAGAAAGACTGATAATCACTGCTCCACTTGTGCCTTGACCTTTAATCCACACACCTTGTCCTGAAGTAAGTCTGCAAAGAACTCTTGCTCTGTGGCGGGAATCATATCTCCCTCCATCCTTCTCTCATTTTCTTTATGAGCAACAATCTTACTATTTGGAAGAACTGGCCTCAACAAAGATGGAAGTGTTGGCACCGTTGTGCAAAGTCTTCTTCCCATAAGGACCTCTGCTGGACTGCACCCATTCCAAAGTGGTGTTGCTCTGTAGGCAAAGTATGGCGAGATATGGATCAGCTGCTTTCTTCAACAACTTCTTTATCGTTTTAACAGCACGTTCAGCTTCCCCGTTACTTTGTGGATATCTCAGGCTACTTGTAATATAGTGAAATCCATATAAACTGAGGACAATTATCTGTGATCATTACTTCTGGAATGCCATGACATGCAAACACAGATGTCACATGAGAAATCACATCTACTGATCTTGTGGGACTTAGTTGAGCAATTTCCACAGATCTTGATGCATAATCCACAACCAGTATATAATTTTTCCCTTGCAAAGTGAACAGATCAGCAACAAGTTTTTGCCATGGTCTGTCTGGATACTGTGATGGCATCAGTGGTTCAGTGTGATTTTCTGTTGCAGGTGTGACATTTTAGAAGCAGTTCCTATAGCTGCTGGCTCAGTCCAGGCCACCACACTGACCGCCACGCTCGTTCTCGTCATTTCCCCACTCCCTGATGTCCTTCATGTAGTCTCTTGAGTACATCATTTTGCATAGTTGAAGGAATTACAAGTCTTTCTCCTTTTAACAAAAGACCATCATTCACTGTAAGAAATGCCTTTTCAGCCCAGTGCACTCTGACTGCTGGTTCACTGTTGTAGTGTGTAGGCCATCCTTCCTCACACAGCTGCACGTGCACAAATGCTGTCCCTTTTTTGCTCCCCTCTCAGCTCTTCAAGGTGGCCAGTGTTTGCAGGTAAGATTTGTATCACACTATCCCCATAAATATTTGAGTCTTCAACCAACTTTGTTTCAGTTTCTGTTAAGTTTTAAGACATAGGGGTACGTGACAGTGTGTCAGCTGTCCACAGATGCTTCCCTGCAAATTTGAGATGAGGAACGAGGACCGGATGGTTGTAGCTGATCAGAGAATCTTCACGGAGAAGTATGAGCACAGGAGATGGTTGAGAACCTCGGTTGAGCACAAGAGTAGTTACTGGAGGCATGAGAGAAAGAAAAGGAAAGTAACAAAACAACAAAAATCTAGGACTACAAAAAATCACTATAGGCTAGAAAAGTAAATCCATAGGGGCTAAAGAAGCAGGTAAGACTCAAAGCTTCTTTCTCCACTCCTGAGACATATGCAACAGGTCTCCATTCCTGACCCCATTTTTGAAACAGTACACCCCCCAGACCATAAGCTGACACATCTGCTGAAACTTTACATGCCTGGTTAGTATCATACACACATAACACTGGCGGGGATGAAAGCATCTCTTTCAGTTCTTTAAATGCTCTGGCCTGATCAACTCCCCATATCCAACATTGCTTCTTGACAAAAGATCCCTCAGAGGTTTGTCTCGCTCTGCTTACTGTGGAATAAACTTCCCCAGCTGGTTACACCATTCCAAGGAAGCTTCTTAGTTCACTCACATTTCTTGGTTTCTTCATCTTTCTCACATCTTCTGTTTTATTTGGATCAAGACTAGCTCCATTAATGGAATTAATGTGGCCCAAAAATGTTACGCTCTGCTTTGAAAGATCACATTTATCAATGTTCAGTGTAATACTGGCTTCTTGAATCTTTCCAAGAACAGTATGCAGACAAGAATCATGCTCCTCCTGTGGTCTCCCCCACACTAACACATCATACATGCGGCAAACTACACCATCTAGTCCCTCTGTTACCATTCTGTTCTGGAAATGCTCAGGGGCAGAAGCTATACCGAAGGGTATCAAGGAATCAAGGAATTTTAGTTGTCATCACATCACATGTGGTACATGAGGTGGGACGAAATTCTAATCCCCCGGTCCAGTTTACACCCTGATAGCAATTTTAAATAGCTGCAAAATAAGAATAATATAATAACATATGAAGAAATATAAGAGAATAGGATTTTGACTACACAAAAAAATGTTTAAAATAATAATGACCAAAAGGTGTAATGAAAGTTGTATATTTTGCAGTATCGTCCGTTAAAGGAATCTGCCAGAACCCCATATTAGCATCTAGCTTACCTAAGATTTTAGCTCCTGCTAGCTTACCAAGTGTTTAATCGACAGAAGGAAGAATATACTTCTCTTTACAAACAGGCTCGTTCAGCTTTTTGAGGTCAACACATATGCGTACAGCACCTGTCTTTTTGGGAACCACCACCATTCCTGAACACCACTCAGTTGGCTCCTCAATTCTTCTGATCACAGCAAAACCTTCCATACTGGACAGTTCTTGCTTGACTTTGTCCATCGAAGGAAGTGGAATCCTTCTGGGATTCTTTTTATTGAAAATGGTTGGGCTCCTGGTTTCAGTTTGATGGCACAAGGCTGTCTCACCTCTCCCAGACCACTGCATAGCTTTGAATAGCTAGTTTTTAATGTTTCAGCAGTTATCTCATTTAATCTAGCTACAAGCTCCAGCCTCTGAATGGCTAGTTTACCCAAAAGGGCAGTTTGCAGGTGTCTCATAATGTACATACTTTCCTGTATCTCCTTTTCTCCTTTTTTCATTAACATCTCAGCAACCCCCACAATATCCAGTACATGTCTCCCTGGTCCCAGCAGCTGCCTGGTGGCTTTTTTCAGAAGGGGGGGACTCTCGTCTCTGTAGATTTCTGTGTATGTAACGTATGGCAGAACCGTAAAATCACTTAACACTATATAGAATAAATAGCAACAGATTCATAGAATATCAACAACTAAAGGCAGTAATGCAAATCCCCAAAATACCTCTCAAAAATATACAAACTATTGTCCAAGATAGAAAAATCAATTTCTTTACCATCTTTACATAGGAGATGGACTTTAGAATCAGATCACAATTGTTGGTCTCAAATATGCTGTAACACCTTCAGAATCCTAAGAAACCCAAATCTACAACTTATACAATATAACATTCTTCACAGAACGCATTACACAGGACAAAGGATGTTCAAGATGGGTCTTAAACATACAAATATCTGCTCACAGTGCACAGATAACACACCTGATGATTATCTGTAAGTTCGGGAAGTGAAGTAATTTTTTATTGTATGCTGGGTATTGTAGCGGGGTAAGAATTTTCGATGGTGACAAGAGGGATCAATATGGACGTATCCAGTGGCACTGGAGCCAGGGATGAGCTCGATAAGCGGGCCATGTTGCAGCGAAATAAAGGACCTGGAACCCCAAGCCGCCAGCTTTAACAGCAGCAAGATAATGAAGAAGAGTGGCAGGCAATGTTGCAATGTCAATTACAAATCGAGCTACAGGCACACAGCCAACAGACTCAAGAAAGGCTCCCAAAGTCAGCTCCCGTTTTAAAACCATTTGTGATATGGAAAAAAATGCAAAGCACAAGAGAGGGCCATCGTTTGGTCCAACGGGTCACATCTGTGGCTCTTTCACATATACAGAACATATGACAGGTGCTGTGCCCATCCTGCTCAGTTCAATAAAATTTCTGTGAAATTAGTGAAACTTTGTGAAAGAAACTGTTTTAGTTTTGCTCTAAAGTCATTTGACAAAACCTTGAGTGAAAGAGAAACGATGAGAGCCATAACATCTTCGAAGTTAAAGACAGCAGCTGTAAATCTGTAGTTGTGAGGGTGAGCTTAAAATATCTGGTTCTATGAAACAATCACTTCTCTCTGGTCATTTGCTTCAACCGCATGGGTATTCAGAGGCAAGTTTAAAAAAATAAAATAAAACAGTAATATCAACAAACCATCTGGAGTTTTAACGGGTTATGGATTACTTCACGAAGCTGAAAGGTAAAATAGAATATCTAGCTGAATAATGATGACACACCAAAAGGCTCAAAATCCAGCAGTTCTGCTTGAAGTGCTCCTTCTGCACTTCCAGCAGTAGGAGCAGGTGAGGCAGGGAGCTGAGAGGAACCGACTTCAGCGTGAACGACCAGATTCCCAGAGAGATCCTGGACAGAGGCCCAGATGTGCAGAAAGCTCCAGCCGGCTGGTGCTCTGGCAACCCCCAGTGGACAACCTGCGAAGGTGCTGAAAAGTCTATCTATGATATTTTTCTTCAAATAAAAAAAGAAGGAAAATTCAAGAATTATAGAATTACAACTTAAAATTAAAAAGTTAGAGAATGCCTAGGTGCCTCTAAAGAACAACAGATATTGTAGCCAACTTTTATTGAATTAGATAAGAAAACACAGTTTATGGTTCAAAGACTTTGTTTGGAGAATTTTGAACATGATAACCAATCTGGAAAATTTCTGGCAAACCAATTAAAAATGAATAAAGAGAAAGCAACTATCACGTCTATCACAGACTCAACAGGATCTGTTACCCATGATCCTGATGCAATTAACTATGTTTTTATGAATTTTTACACAGTCTTGTGTTTATCAAGCACTGATCTATCAGATATAAAACTTCTTCACGACATCAATCTTCCAAAATTACAACAAGAACAGGTCAAGATGTTAAACTCTCCTTTTTCAATTGGTGAGCTCTATGAAGCCCTACTACAGTTTTCTGATAATAAAGCTCCAGGACCAGATGGTTTCCCAGCAGAGTTCTACAACAAATTTTGGACTATACTAGCACTGACATGCTATTGGATGAAATCTGAAATCAAACAGAAAAAGAAAATTCTCTCAAATATGAATTCTGCTAATATTATTTTTGCTCCAGAAACCAGGAAAAGACCCTGTACAGTAGCTTATTAGTTGTAGTTTATCAGACTTTACATTGTTTATAGCGTCTCATTCCACAATTTCTTACAAAATTCTCTATTATTAAGTTGGTGTTGTGAATTAAACAAATGATGATGAGTTTTTTTGTAAATATTTTCACAATGATATACAGTGTAATCCGTGCCTTTTTTCTTCATTCCTCTCTTTGTAATCTGTGTCTTCTTCTCTATGTGACATGTAGAATTTTGAAATGTGATTTGTGTCCTACCGACTACATACATCATCAGCATTAAACTATACTAGCAAGCTATTACTGCACTCCAAACAGGGCTTTCCAAAATGAATATTGTTCACCCTGGTATTACATTGATGATGTATATTTAAAATATTGTGGATCGCTACTAGCAGTGTGGGATTCAAACCCACCATCTTCTTGCTGCAAGGAAACAGTGCTACCAACTGCCTCACAATGGAGCCTATTACAGAAAACTTTAACTTCCTGGGTTAGAAAGTAAACTCAGGAGTAGTAGCTTGTTAAGAGAAACTGCACTGATATAAGATTCACATTAAAGCAAGATTTACAACTCGTAACAAGCTGCTGCCCCTGAATTTATTTCCTTGCTTGCAGGAAAATTACATTTCAATCTCATTGAAACCAACATATGTTTTCATTCGAACTCGAACAGTTGTAGCAGTAAAACAAGAAACGCTGGTGGGGTGTTTGGGTGTCATCTGGAAGAAACAGGTGGATTTGTACATCTGTAGATCTGAATATATAGTTGTAACAAGACTCTGTTTCTGAATTTACCTCTTTATAAAATATTTTTTTAGAATCATAGTAATGCGACAAGCAGGGTGAAAATAAACTAAATCATTAAATAAATGAATTTTCTATTAATGTCTGATTGTATGATTTGATCTTACTTTTTGAATGTTGAAAATACTTAATGAAATTTACATTTCTAATTAAAAATGTTATTTGACTACAACTTTTTTGGGGTTCACAGCCTGAAAAGTTTGGGGATCCATACTGTGATATAAATATGTATATTATTTTTACGTAATTATTGCATGTAGCATGTTTTTGATACATTTTATGTGTATTTAATGGAACTTTTTTAAAGATTCACTTCCTCCTAATGTGAGGAGAAATTGCACGTTTTCCGCCGCACCACTAGATGGCGCTGAAGCGCTGCGTAGAACAGGAAATGTTTCCCCATGTGAATTCTCCTTGACTCTCTCTAGGAAACAGGCATGAGTCGAGGACAGTCAAGTGTTAAAAAGCCCAGTTATGGTTTAATCAGACGTGTTCTACGTTTTACTTCCTCTGAGGATGATCTGTAATCCGGATCAACGTCCTGAGTTGTTCCCGCACAAAAAGTGGTTAAATATGGCGAAAGTTTATGACCGGTCGGTTTGAATTTAGGGCCGAATGAGACACCGTTCATTTTTCACTAAATGCTTCCTGTTTTTGTCGCGCTTCTTTAAGAAGCTGCTGGACTTTGTCACCATGCGAAGAGTTTTAACGAGGGTTATGAACAGAGTTCTGCTGAGCGGGCAGTTCGCCGCAGCGACGGTGGGAGGAGAAGCTGAGCTTCACGCTGAATGTCGGAGAAAGTTGGTGAGTCGAGTCTCTCGTCTTCTGCTCAGGAGGAATTCACTCGCATCTGTTTTTAAATCAACAGCTGTTTAAACACATCCCTGCTCCAATGACGGCTGCCAGTCTATTCCGCCAAACCTCGTTCAGAAATCAGCCAATTGAAGATTTTTGGAAGCTTCTTGCAAGATACGTGAAATAAAAAACAACTCCCATAGATTACTATAACTTTAACAGTTCGGCATTGTATAATCTGGTTTTAAATTATGCGGAGCTGGTCAGAGTAGATAAGAAGATTGAGGAAATCCTAAGAGTCTTGTTGGTTCACCACGATAAATATCCAACCAGAGATAGACTCACTATCTGTATGTCAGAATGGCCTAATCAAAGTCCAGCCCAAAACCCATTTGAGGATCTGTATAGACTTGAAACCTCTCCATATCTTGTGGCTGAACTTGACCTGATGCTGAAAAAAGAGAGAGATGTTACCTCCTTTTAATGAATTTCTAATTATCAGTAGTTCAGCACCATGGAGAGCTCTGGAGTTAATCAACTGAGTTACGCGGTTTTATCCGGTCTGATTGGTTGGTCGCTTGGTTCTGATTGGAACCAAGCGTTTAACAATTTGATGTTAAACGTCAGACGACGTAGATCCGAAGGGAACAGATATAATTGTTGAGAATGAGCCTGATGAAGCTGGAGCCTCGATGAGACGGGCGCTCAAAATAAACGTCCCACTCGTCCCAACGTGTGTTTGGTGTCGACTCGTTTAAGACTAAGTTGTGATTTTAAAAAAAAGTTGGAGCTCGTCTCAGCAGACAGTTCTAATTAACAAAAAAATAGAAACCTTCGCCATCGTCGCGTTTTCTAAAGCAGATTGGAAACAGCGTTTTCGACCTGTGGTCATTTTCTCCAGGTTTGACCCACAACCAGTTGGGGTTATCTAAGGTCATCTATATTGATCCAAATTATTTATTTTTGTTTGTTTTGTTTACTTTAACCCTTTAAAATTCCAGTGGTTAACTCTATAAGGAATGATGCCAGTTGGGCAAAAACATTTTAATGATTCTCTTTTGACTTAAATTAGACCAAGTAAATGTAATCAAGAGACATAATAAATATATATATATATAAAATGTATGTGTGAGTGTGTTTTCAATTATTTTTTGTTAACTTTGCCATTTGGAAACACTGTAAAATAGTGGGAATTAATTAAAACCAGACAGTTTGATTTATTGTTGTAAAAAGTTAATTTAGCGATTCAGGCTACAGTCTTAACTTTTAAACTGAATGAACTGTTAAAAAGGGAACTCATTTGAAAGTTAAAAACATCCAGCCATCATCCAACTCGCTTACCCTGGACAGGTGGCCAGTCCATGGCAGTCCATGGAAGTTACCTCACTTTTTGATGAGAATAAATTTTTCTCCTGGTCAGAAAATGTCATCTCCGGCATCATGAAGGACCCCACACACCCAGCACACTCACTTTTTGTCCCGCTCCCCTCAGGCAGGAGGCTGCGGAGCATCAAGTGTAAAACAACCAGACTGAGAAACAGCTTCATTCCTGAAGCTGTGAGACTCTCAAACACACGCAACGACAACCAGAACTGAAAAACTCTTGCTCATTTAACCGGCACTGTTCAC
>JAVLVB010000124.1:867473-884948 GCA_032876305.1 Orestias chungarensis | reverse complement strand
GATTCTGGATCAATATTGTATATTCTGTGGAGTCAAATCACATTTCTCGTACAGCTCTTTAGAATTTATAATGTATTATATATTTGCATTCCGATCCTCAATGCTGCTAAGTCCCATATTGTGTTATTCTGTGTCCATATTGTAGATTTTGTGTAGCTCAAATCCTATTTCTCGCATAGATATTATACTCTTATATTTTCTTACATTATTTAAAATTGCTATCAGGGTGTAAACTGGACCGGGGGATTAGAATTTTCGTCCCACCTCATGTACCACATGTGATGTGATGACAAATAAAGATTCCTTGATTCCTAAAAATACTCAAATCATGAGCCTCCTAACTGTGCAAACATCTGCAGAAAAGGCCCTCAAAATTCCCTCCACATTGCTATTGTTTTTCTCTGAGGAGTCCATCTCTCTTTCAGTGCATTTTATCTAAAAATTGGAGATGCTGTGTGTGTGTGTGGAAGGGATTTAATGTCTTTGTTGCCAACATCGTAACACACAGGGTTGGACGCATCACTGCAGGCGCCACAGCAGCCTATTGATGTCCTGCTATATTTGTTCCTTACATATGACTTAAACCCCTTCACTTAGGGCAGCGTCTCAACCCTGATTTGCAGGAAACACTAAACACTGTAAAACTATTGGTTTGTTTAATACTGTCAGATTTGCTAAATGTTAAATAAAATTGTGATTTCTCGATCTAAAAATTGTGTTTTTTAGATCCACACTCATATTGTGATTTAATATGTTTGCAGTATATTGTGCAGCCCTAGTTTAGAGGAAATATTTCTAATGCAATCAAGTAAAGCAAGCAAGTTTAGGTCATTCCTGCTGATACAATGATGATTTGTGTGTGTGTGTGAGGTGGTGGGACTGGGGAACCCGGGGATGGATGGTACCAGGCACAGTGTGGGCATGGCGGTGCTCGGGGCCCTCGCCGCCCGGCTCGGCGCGGCCGACCGTTGGCGCGCCGACCGCCACGTGTCTGGCGAGGTCATCCTGACGGAGGTGGGGCGCACGCGCGTGGTTCTGCTCCGTCCCGGGCTGCTGATGAACGTCAACGGGGTCTCTGTGGCCAAAGCGGGTGAGGTCACGGTCGGGCCGGACGGCCGCTGTGTTTGAGTCTCTTGATTTCTTAATCTGACCAGATACACGTGAAGTCACTCTTTCCTCCAGGTTTTTTTTGATGTTTTTGTTTTATTTTTTCTCAGCTGGAAAATACAGCATCATACCTGAAGACATCCTGCTGGTCCACGATGAACTGGACAAACCTCTGGGGAAGATCGCCATCAAACATGGAGGAAGTGCCAGGTGACTGGATGGACGGATGGATAGAGGGATTTTCTTAACCTCTGACGTTTGCTCTGACTAGAAAACAGTGAATATTAAATGTTTATTTTTCAGCAGAAGGACTGCTGGATCTGAAAGCACAAGAAGCTTTAACTTCTTCTTCTGTATCAGAGCTCTGTCAAAGTTTTAAACAGAAGGGGTCTTTGTGACAGAGCCCCCACTATGTGGACTCAAAGGCTGGGAGGAGATGGCGTGACTGAATAATTCCCGGTGCCTCTAATGCTTTTATTTCGTTTTTTTAATTCAAATGTGTCAAGTCAGTGACTCTTGAAACCGTTTCATACCAAGAGATTGACAGGGTTTTTTAATCTTTTAACAAGTGTTTTTAAACTTTTTTTATGAGTCATTTGGTCTCAGAGAGTTTATTTATGGTGAGAAATGGAAACTCCTTAATTTATTTTAGGTGAAGCGAAACCTGAATCGCTTAGAAAACAAAGCAGGTGACGATGCCGGCTCACCGTCAGACGCAGACCGAGGCTGGAATTCGGTTTTTCTAAACGTTTGAACGATTTGCCGTATTTTAAGAGTTTGGTGTTTCTGTTAAATTAACTTGGCTTTGTTAATGTTTTGTTCTGTTCAGTGAGGAGTTGTGTTCGTTGTAAATAAAGTATTTTTGTAAAGCAAAAAAATAAAAATCTTCTTCCTCTTCTTCTTTTTCCCAGAGGTCACAACGGAGTTCGCTCGTGTTTTGACTGTCTTCAGACGGAGGTAAGAAACTCCCAGCGCGACTTTAAACACACACACTAAACTCTTAACATTGTTCAGAACGTAGAACCAGAACCCAGCAATGTTTGAGCACATTAGTCTCAATCGAGGCCGTTGAACCTGAGGAGCTCTCGCCGACCTCTCAATCCAGGTGATGCCCAGATTCCGTGTCGGGATCGGCCGGCCGTCTGGGAAAATCTCCGTGGAGCGCCACGTCCTCAGTCGCTTCTCCGCCGAGGAGCAGCAGCTCCTGGAGGTGGTTCTGGTCCGGAGCGTCGACCTGCTCGTTGCCCAGCTCACCGAGTGTGCCTCCTCACCAGCAGGGGGCAGACAAGCGGCGTAGCGGGAGGACGCAGAAGGAGGAAGGGTCTGAGAACTGCACAGCCGCTCAGGTCTGAAGCTCAGGTCTGAAGTTCCTCTGACGGGAGACAGGAAGCCATCTTTAATCAGATGTCCGGTGGAGACTCGCTGCCTGCTTCCAGAGAAGATCCATGAGCTTTGAAGTCATCAGCTGTTTCCTCAGATCCATTCATATACATTTTTTCATGTAATGCTGTTTTATGAAAGCTATTTTAGGGTCGTTATGGTTTAATAAAAAAACATGTAAGTTCTCCTTTTTCCACTTGTTTGGTGACTTTATTTGCAAAAGGGCTGCAACTGATGTCGAATGATAAACTTTTAGTTGAAAAGAAAAATAGATCATTTGAATTTCTCTAAAGTTAAAACTAACCACAGAAAAGATAATTTGCTTATTTGTTTGTTTGTTTTTTTCTTTTCTGGGTTTCACATTCATGGGAAAATCTCTAGAACTGGGCAGCTTACGCTAAAAGATGCCGACTTGGTTTTAAATGGGCTCAGACTGCAGGGAGAACAAATTTAAACTTAATTTCACTCCCACTGCTTCCTCAGCGGTAAATTTAGGATCATCTTTAGCCGTTTATGCCCCCAAATGAAACTTTAGGTATGATAATATGTTTGGCTACCAGACGGTTCCACCTCTGATGAAACCAGGGGTTTTGATACAACTTGCAGATTTTAGCCAGTTATTACACTAAGCAACCTTGAGGAGGGTGGCAGGAACCCTGCCAGACAAAACAACTACAAATGTGCTGACAGCATACATCACTTCCCCCGTTTCTTATCTCCAACATCATCATATGACATTGTTTCACCACAATTAGATTCAAAACCTCATCGCTGTTCATCCTTCACACTCGCTCCCACCGTTGTTCTGGTTCTGCTGGAGGTTTTTTCCTGTTAAAGGAGAGTTTTACCTCTCCACTGTTACTGCATGCATGCTCAGGGATGAGGGATTGCTGTAAAGTGAGTGACTGCTGCACGGATAATCTGACACACTGCATAGAAATTCTTTATTTCTTAGCTTAAAAGGTAACATCTGGGTTCAGAGTGTAAATAGTCACTACAAAAACCTTGTTGACTCAACGCTCGGTGACGTTTCTCTGCTCCTCTCGTGTCTTGTCCTGACCGTCGTGGTTCTTCAGGCATATCGATTTCCTCTTTCCGACTGTCCCGCTAATTGCATTCTCAATCAATTAGTTGTCTTTAACAAGCAGCAGCATCACTCCTAGAGATGCTCTGCCCTCTCACACTGTGGAGAATGCCGACGCAGAGGCCGCTGCGGGGGAGGTTACGTGGAAAAAAAAAAATAGCACAGAGAGACATTCAGCGAGCCGCTGAATGAGGGAAGTCAATACAATGGAGGCCGGCGGATAGCGATGGAGGGCCGAAGAAGAAAGGCAGGGAAGAAACAAAAGGGGGAAAACATTGTCTGTGAGGCCTTCTGTCCTGCTGTTGCTCAGAGTCACAATAGCTGCAGGGACACACTTATGGATCTGTGTGTGTGTGTGTGTGTGGGGAGGGAGGGAGGGCACGTATGAGCACTCTTCACACCCCTCTCCCTTCCAAATACAAACTCCCATCTTTCTGTGCTGTGACCCCAGTGCGACAACCTCCACCTCCATCAGGCCACTTTCCCACCCTCTCCTCCGCATCAGCAGGCCTCAATAACATTGTTTTTCTGCGGGGGTCAGAGGTCAGCCCCAGGCTGGACACCAGGGCCTTTAGAGGACACCCGAAATTTATTCAGAGAGGGGAAATACCCCCTCACCACCACCACCCCTGTCAGCTCTCTGGCCAGGAGTGGCTGCCTGGTGGGGGGTCTCAGCCCTTTTAGACTAGGCTGTAATCATCTACTGCAGGTGCATAAATAAAACTGTAATTGTAAAAAAAAAAAAAAAACAAACAAACAAAAACATACTGTGTGAAATTCCTTGTCAATTCATTTTAGTAGATTAATTTAAAAAAAAACAACAGAAGCAAATTCAGCTCAATTCTGCTGTTGGGGTAGAAAAGGTATATATTTATATATATATATATATATATATATATATATATATATATATATATATATATATATATATATATATATATATGTATATATATATATATATATATATATATGTATATGTATATATGTATATATATAGATATTGAAATTGGTCTTTATTTATCAAAGGCCAATTTCAAAAAAACGTAATTCCGAACGTTTGTTGATGTTCTTTAAAGAGTTTTGGATGCCGACGGCAGGAAGGACCTCCATAAGCAGTCTGTGTTGTGGGAAATCACTTGAAGCCTCTCAGAGGAGACACTCTGCTAGGATGATCTAAGTTGTTCATAATGTTCTTCATAACATGAACCATCATCATCATCTCCAGTGGTTTCAGATTTATTCTCAGAGCAGTTTGTCAGGTTTTTGAGCATTTTTAAGTCTCTTGCTCTGAATAGTTTATTTTTTCCCCAGTAAGGATAAGATGATGTTTTCACATCATGACACTATCACTATAAAAAATGTAAACTTCCTCTTTTTCCAGTTAATCTGTTTATTTATTTTTATTTTTTGTAATCTTCTAAACCTGCAGCTGAGGAGCCACACTTGGCTCTTTGGTTCTTCCACGACAGCTCTTCATAACCTTGGATAAGATGAGGAAAAAACAATTATTTAACAAAACCATGCAGGACTTGCATCAGTCAAAACGTTGTTTTTCTTCTCAGAAGGTTAGAAATCGTGTGCTTTTTTGAATAGTTTTACAAAAATATCGTCCTCGTCTTGACAAAAATATGTTTTTCGTTCTATTGTTTAAAATGTTTTATGTATTTTTCTATTATAAAACCTCAAAATAAGAACAACATTCGTTCTTTTAAAAGGTTAACTTATAAAACTAGAATGTTTTTAGAGGAAGAGGAAACAAGTCTATCAGAACAGTTTAACAGCTCTGAGGAGACATGTTGGAGGAATTGGTTGAACCAGGAATAGCAGCAAATTTTCACAATGTTCTAGAACGGCTCCCTCATGGTCAGAAGGGATGGAAGAAATCGGTACTATAGGAACTGAACTTAAATATGGCTCCTCTCTGCAGTTTACCTCAGAATGAGAACACCAGACAGATTTGTTCTACTGATCCTGACAGTCGGTGCAAAGGAGTGGCCAGATGTGAACCCGCCGTCATCAACGGACTGGAAGAAGATGGTCGAGGAAATGAAAGTTATAGAAAGAAGGAATCTTTTAGATTCGGGTTGATCATTATAATCACCTTTATTTTACTTAGTCAGGCTTCTCCTCTGTCTTTCAATTATTATGAATTCATGTTTAAAATAAAGTATTAAAATATTAGGAAATTTTTTTTTTTTTAAGTTGATTTTATGTTTGTGATTCTTAAGTTTGTTTCGGCTGTGCTGAAGGTAACAGAAGGTCAAAAAAAATCTAAATCTGTTGAAGGGAGATTAAGACTGAGGCTTCTGTGCGGCAGCCATGTTGAGTTTGGTTCACAGCTTCAGCTTCTTAGTGGATCATGGGGGACTCTTTACACAAAACAGGTTAAAGCTGAGACGTGTTATTAGAAGTTTTACTTTGTAGGAGCAGTAACTATTCTCATTTTCTCTCTCATTATGTTAAACATAGAAAACAAAGCAGCAGGAAAGTGTCCAGTTGTTCAGCTTAACCTTTTATGGGTGTCTGTTATTTTCAGACTGATGCTTGAACTTTATCACTGTTATTAAGTCACATTAACCAGTAAATGCAGCCAAACAAAAGTAGTGATGTTAATGTAGAGACTGTGTCCCGATAAAGCATTCGGAGCTGGCTTATTTGTCACTTTTAAAAATGTAAGATAATCCAGCTCAACTGATGGCTTTGGTTCAGTTTGATGGGTTAAAAACCACCTTCTCTCACCATCAAAGGCGTGAGAACAATAACACCCAAAGATTTACACAAAAATGATCCTGTGTCTTAAATAATACATGTTTTAGAAAACCTGTCTCTGTTTCTATTAAATATTAAATATAAAAAGAGAGGAACAATTGAAGCCTAGCTGTAGAAATTAAAGCCTCAAAAGTACTGTATTGCCAATAGTCAAGATTTTGACATGCTTTAAGAATATTAAACCTGGAATCATAATTTTATGCACATAAACTGAATAAATTGGCCTTAAGGGTGCTGTCTTCATGTTACTGTGAAGATTGTAAAATGTAGTTGTGACTCCACTAACCAAATAACTCTTGATAGAGGTTCTGTGGTTCCCACGTTCCCACTCTGTGTGACTCACGATGAATCTACGCTGGCATCTTCCGGCAAAAAGTTCGCTTGATCAGCTAATCGGAGTGTGTAACGTTGTAGTTCTATGTAGTCAAAACTATTAGCTCTATAACTTGGGGAACGTTCAAAAGTAAACCAATAAATAAAAGTACCTCATGGCTGGAGCTCTTTACTCTGTGTGATTAAATTAACGAATCGTGGGTTGTTTGAAAATCCTTTTTGTGTTTTTAAATGACCAGAAAAAGATGATTTTGTCTATGTTGGCCTTTCTAATCTTGATGCTCAACTCCAGTTTGTTTGGTTCAGTTAATCATTCTACTAATTGAATCAGACCCCAAAGCGACACATAGGCACAGAAAAAGAACGTAGACGTCCCCCAGCAGCGCCATCATGTTTACGTCAGTCACAACGGATGCCGCCAGACGGATGTTAAAGTCGTTGAGCAACGGGAAATGACCATGTCGTCACGAGATCATAGCGAAACGAAGGAAGCTGACAAGAAAGAAAGCTAAACTTGGCAGCGCTCGCCTCAGACGTGGTTCACGTCCAGATTTACCACGACTGATTTCTTCTGCTGCACAATTATGACGCACGTCTTGATGGTGTAAAAGTTGGAGTAAATATGACATGACTGTTTAGACAGCAGACACTTTAAAGTAACACTAAGTAACTTTTCAACCTTCATAAAATATCAACATAACTTTTCTGATCATACGTCGACTTACAGCTTGTTCAATGACGCCTCTGTCATGGCCCGAGGGGGTCCGTATTGCTTTACCCCGCACTCAGCAACTTTGATGAGGTTGGCAGGAACCCTGACACACAAAAACAACTACAAATGTGCTGACTGCTTTACGCCGTACGTCACTTCCTCCGTTTCTTATCTCCAACATCATTATCTGACATTGATTCACCACAATTAGATTCTTCACCTCATCGCTGTTCATCCTTCAAACAGACACTGGAAACAATAATGTACTTCAATCCAGCTGCGGGCGACCAGGAGATCAGGATTTTACCACGCTATGCGCTGGTGCTCATGGGAAATGCAGTCTTCCTTCAGGCTAAAACAATACCGCTTTTTTCCACAGTGGGCTGCCAAAATCGACCAAAACTGAAAGTTCTTTAGTGTGGCTTTAAAAAAATGTATCGGATATTGAACCGTTTACAGGATTTGCACAATTCTGATTCTCTTGGTTTGTCCATAGATCATATTTGTGAAAGTAGATTTTATAAATATCAAGAGACATGCAGCAGGATGGCACTGCAGGTGATTGGAAATGTTTCAAAGATTGTTAATAAAAAGCTGACCTTTTATTGTTTAGTGCATTACACATTCACATTGCCTTTCTTACTATAGCTAAAAGTTAGACTTTTTTAGCTAACACGCTCAAGTGAGCTGTTTTAACACAAAAATACATAGAATTATTTTTCCTTTATTTAATTATGAGGGTAAATCATGTTTCCAGACATTCAGAATGTCCTTCGTGAGAATCTTTTTTTTTTCATCCAGTGTCTCTGAATGAACAGGACTAGTCCTGCTTTCCCATGGCCGAGGTGTCAGTTCCAGTGAATCCGGGCCAATAAGGACCTGTTTCTCATTCTTCTTCCAGACGAGCAAGCATTGACGACTCGTCCTTTTCCCTTTCAAAGCCATAATCTCCAGTGATCTCAGGCCTCAAGCCCTAAATTATTCTTACAGCGACATGAAAAGGGGCCCTCCAGGAGACAAATGAGCGGCCAACGTTCAGGGACGTTCCCAGCAACGGAAACGTTGCCTCACTGTACAGAAGGGGAGGTGGAAGAGACGGCGGGGTTTTCAGGAAAAGCCTGTTGGCTGATTTAACTTCTTTTCTCACCGTTTTCACGTTTGGCTGCAAGATGACGGATGTTCAGAGCTGCTCATCGTTGGATTGAAATTAAAAACGGATTCAAAAACACAATTTATTTTGTTTTTTTCCTTTTCTGTTCTGCTGTTTAAAGAAGCAATTAGAGAGAGTTAACGGGGGATGTATGGATTACTTCTAAAGCAGTCACTACCTTACCTGCTGTAGGTAGTTTAAAGAATCAAAGAAATAAATGATGACTCACCATTTAAACTGGAACCATTATCACAATAATTTAAACCTTCAACAAAAACACAAATTTAAAGTTACTTGAAATGTTATTTTCTATCTTCCCACATTTCATTGTCAAATGGATGAAGATTAGGCCATATCTAACTCAACATGCGACACAGCTCCTAGTTCAGACTTTGGTCATTTCCCGCCTTGACTATTGCAACGCCGACCTAACAGGGCTTCCAGCCTGTGCTGTGAGACCAGAATGCTGCAGCTCGGTTGGTTTTCAACCAGCCAAAGCGATCGCATGTCACACCCCTTTTCACTGACATTCCCTTAGCTGCACGCATAAAATTAAAATCAGTAATGCTGGCATACAGAGTGTTTGATGGATCAGCACCCATCTACCTCAACACCCTCTTAAAGCCTTACGTCACACCCCGCCCGCTCCGTTCCTCCATGGAGCGCCAACTTATGTGACCAAAGCCCAGTGCAGGTCAATCTAAACTCTTCTCATTTGCGGTTCTTTGCCAGTGGAACAACCTTACGTGCAATATCAGAGCATCAGATTCTCTTTCCACCTTCAAGAAATCCTTGAAGACCCAGCTCTTCTGAGAGTATCTATCGCCCTGAAAACTCCAAAAGCACTTATTACCCCCCCTAATATTAGTTAGCACTCAGTGTATGGTACTTGGTACTTAATTAACATTACAACTAACAACTTCAAAACTAAAACAAAACATTCAGATAATTTAGAATATAGGAAGTACAAAAATAAACAGCACCTGTTAGAGAGGGGGTAAGTCCCTCACACTTCCCTCCTCTTCAGGAGGCTTGCTATGGTTCACAGCGAGACAAAAACTTTGCAACTGTGTTCTTTTTTCCTGGGATGTAGCCTATCTTGAATCGGTAAGGTTGAAGAGACAGGAACCATCGTGTTATGCGTCTGTTTGTGTCTTTCATGGCTCCCAACCATTTCAATGCCGGAGGGTCAGTCTCAAGGGTGAACTCTCGACCCAAAAGATAATATCTCAGAGAGTCAATCGTCCATTTGATAGCAAGACACTCCAGTTCCACCGCCGAATATTTGGTCTCTCATGGAAACAACTTCCTACTAATGTAGGCGACTGGTTTCTTCTCTGCTTCTCCCTGCAAAAGAACCCCACCAATTCCCCTGGCAGATGCATCAGTCTGAACAGTGAAGGGTAAAGTGAAGTTTGGGCTCTGAAGTACAGGTTCTTGAAAGAGTGTCTGTTTTAAATCCTGGACAGTCCTCTCCTGTGCTTCTCCCCATACAATTTTTGCTTTTGATGTCCCAGTGAGGTCAGAAAGAGGAGCTGCTCTAGCAGAAAAGTTCCTGATAAATCAACTATACCAACCTACCAGGCCCAAAAAGAACCTGACTTGTCTCTTGGTTGTTGGTCTTTCTGCTGCTTTGATTGCCTCCACCTTGTCTTTCACAGGCTGTATGACTCCTCCACCCAGGATATGGCCTAAATATTGGAGCTCCTTCTTTGCCAATGAACATTTGTTGGGATGAATAGTCAGGCCTGCTTGCTTGATGGTCTGCAGCACCCGTCTCAGATGAATTATGTGTTCTTGCTATCAGCCGCTGTAAATGACCATATCAACAAGGTAAGCTGCAGTAAATGACTCCATTCCTGACAGCGCCTTATTCATCAGTCTTTGAAATGTGGCGGGTGCACCAAGGAGTCCAAAAGGCATCCTTGTAAACTGCCATAATCCCTGCGGGGTCCTGAAGGCAGTGAGAGGCTTAGCGGCATTTGTTAGAGGAACCTGCCAGTATCCCTTGCAAAGATCTAAAGTACTTATATATTTAGCCTGGCCACTACATTCAGTGAGATCATCCGACCTTCGTAATTGGTAGGCATCAAAGTCTGATTGAGCATTTATCTTTCTAAAGTCAATGCAAAAACGGATCCTCCCATCCTTCTTGATTACCAAAACCACCGGGTTACTCCATTCACTGATGGATGGTTCAATCACACCAAGCTTCAACGTGACCTTGATTTCCTCCATTAACACAGGAGACATATTCTCTGGGATACGGTACATTCGTTGCCGGATGGGGAAAGTTGTCTTCAGACGAATATCGTGTTCCACCAAGTCTGTTGAACCTGGTTGTTCTTTGAAGAGATTTGAAGGAATAATGGCCTCCAACTCCTGTTGCTGGGTGGGGGTGAGATGAAGGAAGTCAAGTGAAAAAACAGAGTCTTATCCAGATGGCAACTCACCCTCATCATCATCTTCCTTTTCCACAGCACGCACATAGTACTGCTGACTAAGGGGTGGAGACCGCGACTTCCACCCCTTCAGCATATTGATATGAAAGGTTTGCTTTGAGTTCCTTCTCTGAGTCATGTCAATCTCATAGGTAGCAGCACTTACCTTCTTTACAACAGTGTATGGCCCCTGCAATTTTGCATAAAAGTTTATTATTAGATGTTGGAAGTAGTAAGAGAACCTTCTGAGCTGGTTTGAAGGATCTGCATCAAGCCGTTTTATCATACCAGGTCTGTTGCTGCTGTTGAACCTTCTCCAGGTGCCTTCTGACGAGGTTGGTTGTCTCCTCCATCTTCTGTCTCATATTTAGAATGTAGCTGATGACATTGGTTGACTGATCCTTCTTGCCAACCCAGGAAGAAAATCCAGAGGACCCCTCGGCTGCCCGCGATAAAGAAGTCCAATGACGAAAAACCAGTGGAAGCCTCCGGAACTTCACGATAAGCAAACAGAAGATAGGGTAACCACTTATCCCAGTCTTTGCCATTGACAGAGATAAACTTCTTCAACATACTCTATAATGTCCTGTTGTACCTCTCCACCAGCCCATCAGTCTCTGGGTGGTAGGGGGTGGTCCAAATACCCTTTATGCCCAACAATCTGTAGACCTGCTCAAGATTGTTTGACAAAAAGTTAGTACCTTGGTCAGTAACTACTTCTGATGGAATCCCCACCCTAGAAAACAACTGAAGTAAAGCATAGGCCATCTGTTTAGCTGTTATGCCTCTAAGGGGAAAAGCCTCTGGATAGCGAGTGCTATAGTCGCATACAACCAATATAAACGTACAAAAATAAACAGCACCTGTTAGAGAGGGGGTAAATCCCTCACACTCTGAATATATAATGTCTCCATCCTAAAAGAAAACCCATCCTTAAAAATAGAGTTTAACTGTTTGATGTTATAAAAACTGGGCTGTGTTTTTTTCCTCATCTTGTGAATTATTTGAGATCTTGCCAGTTCAGCTAACAACAATGTGTAGAAGCATAATAAATTATACCAGAGTTTGTTGCAGATTTTGGAACCAGTTTTCTTTATTTCATAAGTTTTACATTTTTAATTTGAGGTAAAATATCAACAGAAGCCATAAACAAACAAACAAACAAACAAACAAACAAACAAACAAACAAAAACAAAAAAATAGTAGTATCTATGAAAAAGAAATCTTGATTATATTGTTTTTCAAGGAAACATTGTGATTTAAAAAAAGAAAGAAAGATTAATCTGAAACAAAACTTGTATTTTTACTTTACTTATATACTCACTCCTTCCTTCTTTCCTTCCTTCCTTCCTTCCTTCCTTCCTTCCTTCCTTCCTTCCTTCCTTCCTTCCTTCCTTCCTTCCTTCCTTCCTTCCTTCCTTCCTTCCTTCCTTCCTTCCTTTCTTCCTTCCTTCCTTCCTTCCTTCCTTCCTTCCTTCCTTTCATACAACATGTCACCTCAAGGCAGTTTCCTAGAATTTCTATCCAATCATTCATTCATTGCCATTTAGAAATCAAATAATTCATCAAGTTCAGTTTGAATCAGTTAAAAAAAGTATCAGTAGATTTCATTGAGTCATTGACTTGTTGCAGAAGTCAGACGATAGCTTAAGCGGCAGTTGACTTTACAGCAATCTCTCATACTGAGCATGCACGACGTGACAGTGGAGAGGAGAAACTCCCCTTTAACAGGACCAGAAGGCTCAATACATCTGCCACGAACCACTGGGGGTTTGATAAGCCGATGGCAGCTGGGATAATGATAGAGATAGATAACAAGAGATAGATTATTACTGTTTTATTAGTATTATCATTATTAATGATGATAAAAGAAACTAGGAAAGTCCCTTTGCTGGAATCGTCTTGTTCGCTGGAATGATGAGATCACTGGGATCTGGGAACAGGCTTAACCACGGCTAGGATGAAGAGCTCTTGCTTGGAGTCAACAGCCAGACCAAAGAGGCAACAGCAGGTTTTTTGTTTTTTTGTGAATTTCTCAGATTAAAATAAAATGTTTCTTCACAACTATTATTATTTTTTGTTTCATCTGTTACTACAACCCATCTACTGGTGTCCTTTATAAATAGATATAATACCTGCCCTATTCAAACAACCTTCTGCGTATAATTATTTTCATGTGCAGTTTTATTCTGTTACACGAAATGAGGCGACTTTAGCTGCAATCTGAGTATTTGAACTTCCATCCAACTATAAGACTGATTCATTTCAGCTGTAATCTGCACGGATGCAGTTGTTTAGCTGTTTGCTTCACAGAATGTTTGAAATGTGTTGAATTGGATTCAGTGATGCAACAAAAATTATTTGGTTATATGAAAAGAAACTAATAAGAGTTTTGTTTTAATTTAAGAATGAATTTTTCAATTTGACCCACTGCAATAAAGTCCATTGAATTGGTTGAAATTATTTAATTTGGAATTTCGGTTAATTAAATTAGAATCCAAATATAATTTATTTCATAAGACTGTCTTTAACCAGATTAAACTACATAATGTTAAATTTAAGTGTTAAATTGGTCTGCACAGAAAATGACCTTAGTAGGAATTCCAGTTTGAAGTCGAAAATCCAGTCCAGTTCGATCTAAATCCACTTTTTTGGACAACACTGAATTATGATAGATTTACTAAATGAACAAATCACCGTTTTAACAGTAAATTAAACTGGATAACAGTTTAATTGAATCAATTTATAGTATTATTTTAGAACGTGTAAAAAATTTTAAAACTAACTTGAACTGAACAGCAGTTACATTAACCTGGAACAGGATTGAGCTGATGTGGATTAAAAATAAGTTAATTATTACTGTTTCAAATGAATTGTTGGGATTTAACTGGATTCACTATTAGGTCAGAATTTAAAAAAATGTATTTAGATTAAATTTGAATTTAGCTAAACTGAATTTAACTGTTTTAAACTGTGTTGGAACAAAATGGTTAACATTATTAAAAAAATACAAATAAACTCAAGTATTATTATTAGTACTAATAATAATAGTAATAATAATAATAATTATTATTATTATTTTATTTTTTACTTATAATGCAGTGCTGAACAGAAGCTAAAAACAAACATAATGAATAAACTTCCCTTGAATTCTCCAATTTCTCTATCATACTATTAAACCTAGAATCTAAATTACCTGTGACTGTTTATCAGGTTAAAAATCCATGACTTCTTTTATATAACCGCCCTTAAAGAAATATCAGATCATAACAAATATTCTAGTAAACTTTAATAAATGTTCATTCAAAGTAACAAAATGTTTTTTTTTTTCATTTATTTTTGTATTTTGATGAATAAATAATAGAGAACAATAGTTTAAAGTGACTTTTGTTTTGAAACAGAGGCTGCAGTGACTGTTGTTTATTGTTGGTTGTTGTCGTTTATTGTTGTTGTTTTGTGCATCACATCATCCGTGAGGGGAAATCTCCAGCTGAGGGAGAACACGTCATCCTCAGCTGTGACTGCTACAGTGAGAAAAAAGAGCGCCTTGTTCCTTTAAGAGCTCCTCTCTCCTCTCTCCTTTCTCCCTCCGTGCAGATTCATTACTTCTCCTCCTCCTCCTCCTCCTCCTCCTCCTCCGGGTACAATGGGCATTTATCATCACCCCGCGGTACGTGTGCGTGTTTCTTCAAATCTCAGTACAGCAGCGCGGCGGCTCCACTCCGGAGCTGGAGGAGGACGCGTACTGGTGGAGGAGCCCCAGATTAGGAGCCCAGCTGAGGGGCCCCAGGGCGGGCTGCAGGAGGAGGGCCCGAGCCGGGGCCGGGCAAGACCTCCGCTCGCACCCCGTCCTCCGTGCGTGCAGCACGGGGAGCGTCCAAGTCTCCGGATCTGTCTTTGCACCGCGGGAAGAGACCAAAGCAGCTGCGGCGGGACGGCGGGTGATGCGGGTGTTGGAGGAAGCGCAGCTGCATAGAGCTTTTTTTCAGGGGGGTGGATGGATGGATGGATGGATGGATGGATGGATGGATGGATGGATGGATGGATGGATGGATGGATGGATGGATGGAGGATGCGTCGTAACAGGTGCAGAGATTGCGGTGAGGAGTCCACTTCCTTCCTCCTGATGAACCTTTAATTGGCAGCTGGATCCAGGAGGATCCAGGAGGATCTCTGCCGCTGTTCACTTTCACGTCTGATCGTTTCCCTGTTTTGGGTCGGGGTCGTTTTTTTGAGCTCTAGCTGCTGATTGTCCAAACGCAATTCTTGTAAGATTCCCAATCCAAGCCAAGAATTGTGCCTGGACATCTGTTGCTGGAGGCTCCTCCACTCCTGCTGCTCCCAGCGGGATCACGGGATTCTGTTCTCCTGAGGTCCTCTGATCTTTAGGAATATTGTTGGGTTTTTCTGTCTATTTTTTTTAAATTAATTGTTTTCTTTAATTTCGTTTGAGATATAATTACAAATGTAGAGAACTTTCATTTTTAAGGCCTTTTCCCCCCTCGTAGAACCAGATTATAATTTCTGTAATTTCAATCATTTATTTTTCTGCATTTCTTTTATTTTTTTGACTCCTTCTTATTTTTGCGTGGGATTTTCACGCATTTGAGGAGCAGGAAGAGGCCGAGGAGCTGTGATGAAGTATGAGGGAAAGTTGCTGGAGTGAAACTGGGATTTGTGAGGCATGCGGGCCCAGCTCCTGAAAAAAAGGTTTATTGTCGCTCCACTGGTGAGCCTTTGTTGCAGCCTTTTGTTGCCGTTTTGGGGGATTATAATTTGCATAATTCTGCAGGAATGTATCATTTTAATTTTCTTTAACAAACCGTGACCTTTTTCAAGTCCTTTATCCTTTTTGATAATAGGCGCCATTAGAAGCCAATAGAGACGGAACTGGTTTGTTCACGTTCTGCTCTTAATGAATAATAAAGATTTATTTACCAAAGGAAGAATCAGATTATTATTTTTTTTGGTTCATGTCTTTTCTCTATTCTTCCTGTTTTTCAAAATAATTTTTTCAATGCATCATTCTAGTAAAAAAAACATATGTTTTTAAAGATAAACATGAAGTAAAACATTAAAAACGATCAAAAAAGAACAGGAATATTAAAACATAAGGCCACCTGCAAATGAGTTTTTGTTTCCTCAAAAATTAAACTGTATTTGTCTTTTTTTTCTTCTGAAAAGTTATATTGTCATTTCGGATTATTAGGAATAATTGAAAATATGTTCTTATTTTTAAATAAAATGAATTAAATTAGTTCAACAGATTTGTCAAATAACTCCTATTTTACAGAGATTATATTAAGACATGATTGTCTCAGATTAAAAGATTACATTTTTAAAAACTGTTATTAAATTTTTTTTAAATTAGTACATGTATTTTTCGTAATCTGACCTGCAACAGGAGCTGGAAGCAGCCTTCAGCATGCAGAGCAAACCAAACATGTCTTTGAGTTTTGGGCCTTCTGCAGGTTTGTGCTTTGAGGTTCTGTTTGATTCAGGTTCGACCACTGAGTCTGCTCCGCTTGGACTGATCGATCAGGTCTTCCCAGCCTAATTTGCTGCTGTAATCCCCATTGAGGAACTGTGCTGCTAATCCAGGACAGATTAAAATCCCGAGGACCGAGCTTTCTCCACCACCCAAACAGAAGAAATGAGAGAAGACAAGTCCTAAAGTTCAGGTCTTGTTGTTGGAGCTGAAAAAAACAATAAAAAAACAACTTAATCTAAATAAAAAGAGAATAATATAATAGCTGAGGGAGTTAAACTGATCAGAAACAAACTACTTCCTGCACCAAAGACGTCCTGAAATCCGTCCCAGTGATTCAAACCAGAGAGACAGCCGAGGGGTTTTAATATAGCAAAGCTTTTACCTCTACGTTTCTTTTTGATAGCTACATATAAAATCCTAATTCTTATGTTTTAAAAACTAACATATTTGCAGGCATACATTTAGCAAAAACACAAATTGAAGCAGAACCAGATTATTGACTTCTGTTTGTTGGGATCCAGATCAAACAACACAGCTGGAAGATCAACATTAAGGTTCTGATGCAGGAAAAGGTCAGATCTACGTTTCCTCTTGCACGTTCAGGCCGTCTAAAAAACAAATCCCCTCCAGATTGCTGATGAAGCTTCACTTGTCCCTGCTGGGAGAGTTACATCACCTGCAAGAGGAATCGATCTGATTCGACGGCAATATTGATGGGAGAGATATCCCGAAGAAACAATTAGGAGAGTAGGGTAACGATCAGAGAGAAATCACTGGAGCAATTTAACCTCCCTGTCGTCTCCTGATGAGGTACAGACTGATTACGGGTTGGAGAGGTGAAATGCTCACAAGTCCAGAATATCTGGAATGTGTTTCAACTTAAAGCTCAAAGCTTCCCAGCTGCTGTTCCAGGATAAATAAAAAGTGTTTTTTCACGAGTTTCTGCATTTCTAGGAGTCGCCATGAGCTGCATGTGTCTGTGGGAAGGGTGTGTGTGGTGGCGGTGGT
>JAVLVB010000124.1:802371-867373 GCA_032876305.1 Orestias chungarensis | reverse complement strand
TACTGAAGGTAAACATGTCTCTGTTCGCTGACGAATCACCGAAGCGTACAGAAAAGGCGTTTACTTCCGGTGTCGGGCCTCCATGTTGGACGGCGTCAAGCAGGTGACTCCTGCTCTGGTCACTTTCTCCTCCTCTTTCTTCCTCAACCATCAGCACCACCTCCACAGTCACATGACCTGGGCTGTGTCATCCTCACACACACACACACACACACACACACACACTGGAATGAGAACGATGGCGATGGAGGGAGGGGAGCGCATGTGGGCGGAGAAAAGTCACACACGACGTCACATCTCGACCTCCTTCCCAGCATCCCTCTATGCCTCGGTCCAACCCCAAAATGCAAACAAACACATAGCTAACATCAGCTCAGTGTGTGTGTGTGTGTGTGTGTGTGTGTGTGTGTGTGTGTGTGTGTGTGTTTCATAACAATCTGCAGCATCTTTTTATTTATTTTTTGTTTGTAGGGAAACTGCCCGCCGACCACCCAGAGGCTCTGACAGTCAGGGACAGACACACACACACACACACACACACACACACACACACACACACACACACACACACACACACACACACACACACACACACACACACACACACACACACACACACACACACACACACACACACACACACACACACACACACACACACACCAGCATCCAACATCATCAACGCTGCCGTTTACACAGGTTAGCATCACACCGCCGCCACCTTGGGACCCAAGCCGTTAGCTTCACGTCTGACACACAGAAAGGTGTCGTTTATGCTAATAGCATGTTAGCTCCTCCTCTCGCCATCACCACCACAGAGAAAAAAACTGCGCCACAACCGTGACAGGGAGGTTAAACGGTAAAACGAAACAAAACAACTCTGTACCACCCCAGCTCCTGGTTGGAGAGACCTTGTTCCTTTAAGCTTTATTACTTCAGCTCAACATCTAGAGCACAAAGATCTGTGTGATCAAACATCCTCATTGACTCCGTATGGAGATTCTTGCTAGTGAAGTCCAGAATAGAGACGCAGCATCACGGCGACACTCTGTGTCATTTTGTTAGCTTTTAACAAATGAGTGCCCATACTTGACGAGTTTGGAGCTACTACTTGGTGTTACCCCGGCCTCTAGCTCCGACTCTGAGAAGCTGGGACTCGCTACGCGACACCATAGTTGCTAAGGCGGTTAACGCAAAGCTAACGTAGAGTTATTGTGTGTTTGCTGCCCGGTATGAGAACTAAAAGACAAACGGAAGGATGGATGCGATCATCTATTTCCTTTAACGCCGTGCGATTGACCAGCAATCCTCTCGATCACGATCGATGTATTGGGCAGCCCTGTATTAGAGATGTCATACAATTAGATTTATTTATCAAATCATTTAAAAATAAGAAATACAAAGACCAGATAAATCTGTTGGAAACTTGCATTAAAGGATTTTTTTCCCTGAAATGCATATTTTGTTTGTTATTTCTTTATTCATATCTTTTGTTTTTTACCAAATATATAAACTAGTTGCGACTTTTTTGGAGGCACCTAAGAAGTGGGAACAAAGTCCCATCTGCTGTGAAGAGTAAACACTTCTCCCTGGGATCAGGGAGCAGCTGCAGGCTTGCAGCTCCTCTCCACGTTCGGAGGTTTAGCATAATTTGCGGTGGGAAACGAATCGCTCATCAATCAGAAGCGTTGGGAAAAATGACCACGTCAAAGAGCTGAGGCCCGATGTTTGAGCAGCGCCTTCGCCGGGGTCAGCCGCGCTGGGCGTGTGTGTGTGTGTGTGTGTGTGTGTGTGTGGTCATTAATCAACGCAGGTTTCAAGAGAGCAAGAGATGTCGCAGCCTTTATCCCTCCACGCTCTTCATCTTCCTCCTCCGCCTTCACGGCCGGTGGCCTTCGCAGCCCATCTGACCATCGCTTTGAGGCCAAGGTCAAGCTCCCTGACCCCCCACCCCACTCCAGAGTCCCCATTGTTCACCTGTTGTCCTGGAGACCACTCTGTTGTGTGATTCTGCATGACGAAGGTCAGCAACAAAGCCTGAAACAGCAGATAGACCGCAGAGACGTGACAGCATGGATGATACGGAGGCTGCGCTCACACAGCAGGAGAATATGACCAACATCGGACTTTTCCACTGCAGTCTCCACGAAGCATGATCCTTTCAAGCCCCTAAAAATTAAACCATGCCGATGCATATCTCATGGTTTTCAAGCGTCAGCAGCCTTGACTTTTACGTCATCAACGCGAGACGTGCAGTGTAATTTGCGCAGGAGAAGCCAGACGTGTTAAATCTGGACGTAAACAACGTCCGAAGCGAGCAGTGCCGAGTTTAGCTTTGTTTGTTTCTCGGGCTCCTTCTTCTTCTTCTGATAAGCTCAACGACTTTAACGTCCATGCACAGACGGCTGTCATTACCGACATAAACATGGACACTGCTGGGGGACATCTACGTTCCTCTACTTGTTTTCCTAAACTGTTCCCACATAAATCTGATGCAGGTTGCATTTAATTAGAAATATAAATGACTCCCTTCACTCCCCTAAGCGTATTTTAGCATCCTGATGCCTAAATCCAAGATCTCTTAACTGGTTCTATAAACTGTCGGCTTCCAGGAAATGAATGCATCGCACTATAAATACATCTAAATATTGAATATTGCAACCAGCCAGCAGATACAAGTATATTATCTTCTTCATGATGAGTTTAATTCCAAATAACAAACCTTTGATCTTTAGCAAGATAAAAACTATTATGGCTAACAATGTAGCTGTTAAAAATTCGTACTGCAACACTTCCGGTTTGTCTACACAATGTTTCTGTTGCCTTAATGAATGGTTGTTTCATGTTCTCCCTGCTCATGCAAGGTTTCTCTCTGGGTACCTCTGCTTCCCCGCCTTCAGTCAGAAAACACATCTGTTCATTGGCATTAGTAGTATTAACCAGACTACTAAGGTTCATTAGGCTGTTGAAGGTGGGCACTGGAGGCCAATAAAAGCAGATAGAAACCATGTGTGGAATGGTAACTGACTCAGGTGAAGCCGTGGAGTTGAAAGGAGTGACGGTACTTTATACACAGGGTCAATGATCCATCTCCAGGGAGTTACAGAAGCAAGGTTGGGAGCATTTGGAAACTGTGGCAATGATGCCAAATGTGAAGCTGCAAGAAAAGGAGAAAAAATAAAGATAACAGTGGAAGTTTATGGTTATTAAGAAATAAGATCTATGCAGGTTTGGTGTGGAAGAAGAAGAACAGGAAGCAGAGGAAGGAAAATGCAGACGCCGCGATAAGTACCTTATCAAGTCCAGAAGACCCAAAAATCTTCCCAGTGCGTTCAGTCATTTACACACTAGTAATGGTGAGCTGCTACCACATGAGCAACCCACCAGTTTGATAATATTTAATATTTTCAAATTTTCTGTCAATATTTAGCATTTTTTTTACACTACCACACACATCGGCTTCTATAAAAACCGCATTGTCACAATGAACGGCAAAAAACGTTTCAGTCTATGGAAACCCAGCAGATTCCATGGAGTCGCTTAGTCGCAGCATCCGTTCTTTCTTGACTGACATGAAGCATCAGCAGAAAATCACTTGAATTGTGTCTTTGACTTTACAGCAACCGGTCACACTGAGCGTGCATATAGCGACTGTGGGGAGGAAAACACCCCTGATTTAACAGGAAGAAAGCTTCTGTATAACCAGAACATGGCTCAGTACAAGCAGCCGTCTGCCACGACCGACTGCGGGTTCGAGAAAACACAAAAAGAAGCAGAAAAACTGAGGTAGGAGTTAAACAAAACAAGGTTTAAAGCTGGAGAGGGACAATGTTGAATTTGTGGAAGCAGTCATTTCCAGAAGAGGTTTAAACAAAGACCTAATTAGTGGAGTAATTAAGCCACAAGTAGGTAGAGCAGCCAAAAATTGGTACTAAAGTAAGATTAGCAGTCTATAAAATATTTTTTATCAGATAAAATAAAAAGTAGACAAACATGAAATAATCCAAGTAAGAGTGCAAAATAATTTCCTAGAAAGGCTCAACTATTGAGTAATATTTTACAATGAGGTCATCAGACAGAAAAAAAAAAAAATTGTTTGTGCAAATTCTGGTATTTTAAAGACTAAAATGAGAAACCGTTTTAGAAGTAAAACATGCTTAGAAAATATTTAATTTAAAGGGAAATAAATTCGAGCTGAAACAACGAATGAATTTCATCCGTAAAAAATAAATTATGAAAATAGTTGACAACTAATTTTGTCATCGATTAGTTGCTTTATAATCACGTTTTATCTTCAGTGGTCTATTTCTAACACAATCTGTTATATCTGCGGTCAATAGGGGGTTGAAATGAGTGATCTACCAGTGGAGCAGTAGAAGAAGAAATGAGCCAAACGTTAGCCTTGTTTTGCTAGTGCATGGCTCATAAACACATTTGCCCTGAGCAACATGGCGTCGCAGGAAAATGTAGGAAGGTCTTCTTTAAGTGAACATCTGAGACCAAAACATGTCGAAGTTGAAGCAGAAGAGGAAGAACCAGCGCGGTAAAATAAGCTAATAAGAAAATAAACGCGCTAAATACTGTTAAGAAATTCAGTTCATATTAATTTAGAGTTACAGGAGAAACAATAAACAAACATGTGGAACAAGACGCTAACCCCCAGCAATGTCTATAACTTACTAACTCTGTTCTAAACATGCTGGTAGAGACACAAATTCAGATTATTAGTAACAGTAATGTCCAACTAAGTCAGAAAATTCACAATAAAGATCAAATTAAATAGGAATTTAAATGTAGAACATAATAAGGGCTGAGATTATTTTTAATATGCTGTAAACTCTATTGGTTGTAGGGAATTTTACCTCATTTTTGTATTTTATGCCTAAAAATGAACAAATATTTTACACTGTTGAGCTCATTTGTTCCTTAAAACAAACTGCAGTGAACGGCACAATTCTCATGTTTTCCTTTTTCTTAATTAACATTTGTTTTTAATAGCTTGTATGGGATGTCAAAAGCTAAATAATTTAATAATAAAAATCGATTATTTTGATTAAAAGTAAAAAATAATCCACAGATTAATCGATTATGAAAATAATCCTTAGTTGGAGTCCTTTATTACATTAATGCCAACAGCGGGTCAGGTACATGTATATTGAAGCAGGGTGACGTACTTCCAGTGCTTCCAGTAACCGTGATGTTTACCGATGTTAACAGAAAAAATATGACAATAATGTTTCTGAACAAATTGGAATGTTTCATGCATTTAGTAAATATGCTCACAGTGAGTTTATTATTCGGTCATTTTACTCAAGAGTAGCGATTATTCATAATGTTTCCACTTAACTGTGAACAGGAAGGTGAAACCATTTTTTAAAAGGTAATGTCTTCCAAAAAGTTGCTCAAGTAAAGGTAACAAACAGCTATGCCATCAGGCGGTCACCAAAGCATCTGGCAGTTAAAACGTTGCGTGTGGACACGCTTGTGATCGCTTCTTGTAAGTCGCCCTGAGACGACGTGTTGTAAATCGGCGCTATATGAATAAACTGAATCTTGAATCGTAAACGCGAAGAATGTTTTGTTTTTTCTTTTTCTTTTGTGATCCTTAAGTTGGGCAAATCTTGCTGACTTAATTTCAGGTTTTCTAGTATCAAGCTAAGAAAGCGGCTGCACGCTCACGGTCCTGAATTCGAATGTGTGCTTGTTTGTTTGGGTCACTCCCTGCCAGCGGTCGGCTGCTGGAATTCGAAGCGAGAGTTGCAGCTCGTCCCGAAGGACTGCACACACAAAAAAAGGATTTAACTCCATATCACAATTGTCCTGCTAGAAAAAACATCCCCCCCTCTTCCCCATGCTGCCCTCAACTCTGACCCACTCACTCACAGCCCAAACACCCCCCTACAACACCTTCCCTCTGGCCCCTACCTTTCTAGTGACCCGGACCGCGGGCACAAAAGACCCATCAGAAGTATCGCTGGCCACATTTACAAGTGAAAGAGCCCCAATAATGGAGCGGTTAGGGAGAAGAATGAGGAGACAGAGGGGCTCTCACAGATGTGGAGGTGGGTGTTGAAGGGGAGGGGGGGCAGCTTCGCATTGTCGCCCCCCCATCTCAATGCAAAACTCCCAGCATCTCTGAAGGAAGACAGGAAGAGGACAGGAATCACAGCTGGACAAGATCGAACCGTGAGGTGAACGTGTGGTGAAGCCGAGCAGAGGAGCAGCGACGAAGGTGGAAAGGGTCCGAAGAAAGTGACGCTTTCCTCCTGATTTTCTCTTAAGACGACCAGAAAGCAAAAGCAGGGGACTCTGTTGCGCAGAGCGTGTGAAAATCAGCTCAGAGGTCGCCGTGGTGTATGTGTGTGTGTGTGTGGCCCGGTCATCCTGGCATCGGCTGTGTGTGCGCGTCTTATTGTTGTGAACCGAGATGGCGACGTACAGCAACCGCAGCTGGGTTGAAGAGGCCTCCGAGCTGACCTTTGAACCCCTCCTCTTCCTCGCCCCTGCGTGATGGAGGGTGGGTTGGCGGGCAGGAGGCCGGGGTGCTGATGAAGTCATCACTGGAGGATCGTGGGTAGATGTGGCATATATAGGAGGAAACGCAGTGACTTCTCCTTTTTTTTTCCCTTTCTTTTCGAAAGGACGGCGACTCCAAAATGTCCACGGGGATGAAAACCTGGTAACTGTTGAATGTGGCGCCCCCATGTGGCCACAACACACAACTGCAGTAGGCTGAGAATCAGAAAAAGAATTGTCACATGATACTACAATAATGCTAAGTTCACACCAAAACGTGTCAAACGCTTCAAGTTGGACGGATTTCTCAGGGTCAGATGCTTCAAACACGCGTCAAGCGTCCCCACTTCCAGTTTTCTCCAGTTGGACTTCCTGTCACTTGAATGGTCTTTTTGTACAATGGCGGATAAAACTGAGAGCAGCTCAGCTTTATTTCATGAAATAAAAACCAAGAGAGCGTTGTTGTCGGCTGCCTCGGCGCCATATCTGTAACTAGGAGAAAAATCCAGCAGCGTTCAGAGTTTGGTGATTTTCTCCACCTCCTCCAGGAGCTTAACGCTGACGAGGGTCGATTTCAGCACTAGTTTCACTGGAATTAGAGAAAACAGCCACAATAAATCTATCCTCCATTATAAATGGAGAATCTTCCAACACGTTGGAGAGTTTGTCACTACATCACATAGAGGGAGCTCTCTGATTGGTCGACGCTCAAGCGTCCAGCGGCCAATGGACGCTCTTTACTCTCCAGACGCTTTTGGTGTGAATGCAGCATTACTGTGACAGCAGGTTTCTCCAGGTGTATTTTTTTCTCAAATATCTCAAAAGTTTTCAAATCATGTTTTACAGATTATGTTCCACACTTCTGGGGGTTGGACTTCCTTCAAAGAATAGTGTTAGCAACACCTTTTCGATCTAAACAAAATAATCAAAAACGCAGTAACAACGTACTAATTCAGGAAGTCAGTGTAAACAGAATTCTCTGTAAGCTGGCGATTAGTGCAGACCAGGTAAAAATAAACTGTTTAACAAAAAGGTACCAGCTGACGCTTCAAATGATGAAGAAAACTACCCGACTAATGAAGATGCTCAGTTAAACGAGCATATTTGATCAAACGCTCTTAGCCTCTATTGTGGGGGACCAGTTACGGGGGGGCCTTAGAACAAAAGCGACCCTCTTTAAATATTTTGTCTTTTCTTTTAAAACATGTGAACTCCCTTAAATCTTCTGTTTTTCAGTGTTCATGTTAGGCTGGGTCTTAAAATGCACTCTAATGAATAATATTTTAGTTCAATGGGAATAAAACTTAAAAATAGGCCAGGTCAGACAGGCATTACGGCCAGTCCTGGGTCCTAAGGATCAGCTGTGCTAAGAATTTAAGTAAGAGAGTTGATCAGCACGGCCGATTTGCCTTTTTTCTGGGTTTTTTTTGGCAAAAACTGAATATAAAACGCTTCTATTTATTTATGTAGGGTTAGGGCAAGTAGAATGAGTTTCTGGCTGCCATTGTTGTACTTAAAAGATTTTCTGTTCCAAGTGAGGCTTTAAAAATATAGAGCCTCCCTTGCTACCCATATCTTAATCATTTATTGATTACTGAGGTGTTATATACATTCTAAAGCTAAACATGACTGAGGGGTGGGGGGGGGGGGTGCACAGAGTGAAAGGGAACATATACACAGACCAATATTCAAATACAGACAAGTAAACAAACAAACCATAACAAAAACAAAGGAACCAAAAAACTAGCTGCTACTAGATCGCTCCTGAAGATTGGGAAATTGCGAAATGGCAATGAATTATACCTGTGGAGATATAATTAGCAGAAAGCAGAGCAAAGACAGCAATGGATGCGGCACATAACACATAAATAAATATCAAACCAAGGCCAACTTGGTGTTATTAATAAACAGATCGGCACAGTTAAAGTGTTGTGATCTCTATAGTGTGTGATTGCGCGGATAGAGCCCCCCGCGGACGCGGAGTAGAGCCCCCAGGTTACCTGGAGCAGCACTCTACCTGTCCCGCCAGGCCCCGTCCAGGGCTGGGACCCAGGGCCCAGCAGAGGGCCCGCCCGACACCCGAGACGGACAGGAGACCCCAGACAGCCAGCCAGGCACTCCTCGGCCCAGGCCAGATCAGGTGAGTGCAGCAGCAAGCAGTGAGGAAGGGTGAGGAGGGGGTAGGGCACGACCCCCCCCCCCCCCCCCCCCCCCCCCCACACGGGAATAGCATGGGGAGGCAGAGGACACCAAGTCACACACCCAGCCCCACCCACATTCATACACAATCACACTCACTCACTCACACACTCACTCAAGGTATGGATGGGGTTGGTGGTTGGGGGTGACCAGCCTCTGGTGCAGTGGGTGGCCACTGGGACAAGAAGTGCAACCACCGACGTCATCTCCCCTGCCCCGAGCCCACAGACCAACCGCCCCCCCCTCCCCAGATAGCACCCAGGAAACCGGAATTCAGAAAGACGCTTCTTTTTAACCAATATATACATCAACGTCTACATTGTTTTACTGTGTGGACGGTCAGAAGATGATTTCCAGTCAGACTGCCGAGTTCGGCTCGCCCACAGAACAAAAAATGTCCAAACTGAAGGAAGCCATTAAGGAGGAACACGACTGCACGGAATGTAAAAACACTAAACATATTTACAAGAAATTGAGGTTAGAGTTTTGTTTCCACAGAGCCACTGGGAATTTGAAGGATTTTTTAGAACTGTTTTGTGCACCATTTCTGATCAGAGAGAACTAAAATATAATAATCTGCTAATGTAAATATTTGTGTTTTTTTTAGTATCTCTGACCTGAGTATGTAATGATTTTATTGTTTGTTGATTTATTGTAAAATAAATGATCCGTTAAAAATCAAAAAATCTTCTTTGACATTTACATTTACAAGCTTGTCCATGAAGGTAAAGTGAACCCAAAGTCAAATTCTGTGTTTGTGCTGATTCTGACGCACCAAGACTGGCTGTGGTTCCTCCGATCGATATCGGACCGTAAACGGACGCACACCTCTGCAAACACAGCACCCTCGAAGCGTTCTCCACTGATAACAGTTCATTTTTATTCGCTGAAGATTCAATGCTTTACAATCTGTGCTTGGTTGTAAACAATTCAAAAATATGGCAACAGTTCATAATTCAGTTCATCCAGATTCATTTTGATACTTAAAACAAAAGGACTCCAATTAAAACTCCATAAAGTAAATTTTCCAACACCTAGTAATGACCTGCCTGGTTCAAACATATCAAGCTAAATGTCATTATTACATGAAGCGGATTAAAAACAGCCGACCACGTCATCTCAGCACTTTTTTTGTTGTAAAAATAAAAAAAAAGATATTTAATCAAGGCATTTTTGAAACATTTGTATTCAACATAATGATCGTTGGTGTATGAAGAAGTACTGGGACCATTGTAAGAAGAAGTGTGTGTTTCTGTCAAAACACTAATAATTTTCAATATTTACAAGAAGAAACTAAAAATCTATCATGTTTCCAACAGGCAGCCGAGGAAGTAAACATCAGAAATCTGTGAAATAATACATTCACAAGACATGAAGAACATTTTCCTTTGATTTAAGGCATAGATTAACAATATTAATGATATTGTTTGACGTTACAAAGTCAGATATTTCAAGAAAAAGAAAAGTCTCTTAAAGATGAGGAGGTAAATGCAGGATCAGGTCTTTTCTTTCTGTATCGGAACCGACTAGTTCTGAGAGGACTTCAAACTATTTTCCTCACAAATATTTCACTTTATATTCTAAGAAAATATATAAATTCATTATTGTCAAATTTTCGCCTTTAATTTTGAACAAAAAAAAAGTCAGCTTTGGCGTTTCTTGATCTGAATAATTTCAGCTCCTTAGTTTTCTGTATCTTTAAACACACATTTACTTCACATCAGTACAAAATCTTCTAGTTTAAAACTTCCTTAAAAGTAAAAGCAGATTCACTGTGCGACATTCAAATCTCTGATCCCTTTCACTGAAAACAATAACTTAGGAAACGGAGGCGAAGAGTCCCGGTCCGGTCCCGGAAACGCTGAAATGATGACGATGACGACGAAGATGATGATTGATGGAAACAAACGTCTCTGGGTGAAATCTTCTCTAAAATCTCTGAAGACGTCAGAAACATGACAGTCTCTTTGACCAGAGCAAAAATAAATTAAGATCTGATAAATAAAATAATCTTAATATGCTGAAGCAGCGTAACAGACGTCTAACCTTTGACCTGAGGTAGAAACGCGGCGCTGCTTTCTGTCTTGTCCTCATCCACGAGGAGCTTTTGTTTCAGTCAAACCTCGTCAACCATCACAGGAAGATGCTGATCTTGGCCGAGACTGTTTTGCAGCCCGTGGTGGAGAAGTAGCGTCCCTCGGCGGGAGCGTAGGTCGTCTCTCGCCCGACTGCCTCCACCACGTCGTCGCGCTCGCAGCCGCCCCGCTGGCAGAGCTGCGAGCGGACGCAGCGCTCCACGTGCGTCCGGGTCAGCGGCAGGAAGGGGACGAAGCCAGTGATGAGCTTCTGCGGGATGATGCTGGACAGGAAGAGACCGTCTGCAGGGACAAACGAGCCTGGATCAGGAGCAGAACTACCAGCAGAAACGACAACAGATGCGTCTCAATAAATCAAAGCATCAATAAAAACTTTATTTCTGTTATTTACATAAAAAAATTTAAAAACACAATCTTGTATATATATGTTTAAATAATTCAGCAAAAAGTTGTTTATTTCCAGCTCTGAGCTGTAGGTTCTGATGCGCCGATAATAAAATTTGGGCCGATATCTGATATTAACATTCCGGTTCTGGCCAGTAAACGATATTTACTGATACTATATACATATTTTCATATCCTTTCACCACATTGAAAAACTGAGCAATGACCGCGCTTCACTTAAACACCAGACCATCCCGACATTCATAGCATCACTGTCACATGACCCAGAAAAAACAAACAACCTAATCAAAAACTACAAACTCAAACACACAAAGCAACAAGATGAAGTTAAAGGTATAGGAGAGGATCTTTTCAGTAGAAAAATGTCAATGGAAAACCCCATTGAAAATGACAGCCAATCAAAAACGACCGGTGGTGAAAAATAACTGGCTGTCAATGCGGAAATAAAATGTACGCGATGACGTCGCCACCCACCCGACCCATACAACGCGCGCTCATGTTTGAATTCGCGCATGCGCAGATTATTGTTTAGGAAGTAGAACGGGACGGACAAGACGCATCATTCACCATTGAAGAGAGGTTCTCCCCGTACGGCAGCGAATATGGAAGCTCGCAAGAGAAAAAACGTGTTCGAAGTCGCTGAGAAAAAAAGAAAGACGAGATGAACAAAACACGAGTTTGTCTCTGAGATTCCTGCTTCGTGCGGTGGCGGGCATTGAAAGCCGAAAAGGATTCAAAACCGATCAACTCGTGGCTGAGTTTCTGCTAGACAGGTTATGTGCTTATACCTGCTCATTAGAAGGATTAGTGTTGAAAACGCTAGCTGTGCATCCTTCATGTGGAATTACTACCCAATGTATAATCATTAATTACCGTCAAATGTACAAGCGTTTTCCTAAACAAATAACCTTTTGGTAGCTAATTAATTGCTGTAAAAGCATTCAATTCTGTAATAAGTCCGATGCGGCGCCAGAGGCTGTGGTCCTGCAGATGTAAACAGACTGCATGTGCTGAGGACGTGCTCTGCCGATATCAGGGGGTGTTACTGGAGATGAGGTGGCGCATGCACAGTGTTGCAATAATGAGAATGAGCTGAAGATCCTCTGTTATACCTTTAAACATCAACCCAGGCTTAGTAATTGGTCAGATACTGGTGTATAAATATATATATAAAAAATAAAAAGACCGCAGCTCAACAGCTGAGAGCTAATGAAAACCAAACAGGCCACCGATTTTGAAATTCCAGGTCAATGCAGATGTTTTAAATAACAACTTGGCCGATACCGATGGGTGTTTTTATTATTTATTCTGTGTTTGATGCCACACCAACAGTCTTTCAGTCATTCATTCAATTAAAAACTTGGGACTCACAGATCAGGTAAATTTAACAAATAAACATATGAATGAATAAGTAATGGGAAATAAAAAAAATATGGAGGGTTGTCTGCTTAGTATTATAGTGAGGTAACTTTTGGTTCTCACTATTATTTAATCAGTACAAATTCAAAAACGTCTACAAAACAACAACAACCTTTCCGTTCCGCCTGAGCTCAGCGTTCATGCATCATTTTAATCAACACAAACATCAGCAACTGCCATCTGCGAATCTTAGCGTTTTTTTTGCCGATGGCAGATGCATCTCTAAAGAAAAGAATCCACGTTTTTATTCCTTTGACAGAAACATAATGTTAAGCGATGGAGGACACAGATCAAAACTACATGAACAAACATGAATGGGAGTAAAAACCAACCCAACTCCAGGTCAACTCCGCCGAGTTCAGACTCATAAACCAGCCAAAGTTTCGGGCTTGGGCTTCTTTGGCATGTTTTTAATAAGCCGTTGGATAAGTTCAGCTTGAAACAATATTTGGTTCAAATGAGTGAAAATCTGAGCTAAACAAAAACCCCACACTTTATAGTTTAAAACATCCTGTGGACCATTTACATCTCTAAAGGTTAAAGGTCTCTAATAGAACCTCTTAGCAGAACCCCAGGCTCATTGCCGCCATGCAGCGACTTATGCAAAAGGAGCCCAGACCAGACGCTGAGCGCAGAAACATTTCTGTTTTAAACACTCGTTATTTGTCTGATTGGGCTTTCTTATAGCTCATGACTCCTGCTGTTAAGTCTGTAACTTTGTCCGTTATCGATTTTTACTTACTATGATAAAAAATAAATGAAATTTTCCAGGCGGTGGATAATTATTTAGACCATATCTATAAATCAGAACATAGAGACGTGTGATGAACGGTTTCAATGGTGGGTCTATTAGGCTCCACAGTTTGGCTTGGACCGACCATGCAGGGCTCCACATTCACCTTAGAAAAAATAACATTCGTTTTGTTCCATCGTCTGGAGAAATTATCTAGATAAATAATAAATCTAATTTGCACATACAATAACATATGTAGGTTGGACAATGAAACAGCCCTCGGTGTATATTGACCCTGTGGTGCTCCTAATGGACAGCTTTGCTGGAAACAGGAGAGTTGAGGTGCACATTTATTTCTGCTGTGATTTAGGCAGCCGTGGTTTTATATTTTCTGGATGCTAACATCCCTTTCAGACAGCTTCCTCTTGCGTCCCCAGTTAATCCTGTTGAATGTGGTTCGTCCTTCTTGGATGTAAGCTGACATTACCCTAGATATCATGGCTCTTGATGCATCACAAAGACTTTCTGTCTTGGTCCCAGATGCACCAGCAAGACATGCACCAACAATTTGTCCTCTTTTGAACTCTGGTATGTCTCCATAATGTTGTGCATTGCAATATTTAGATTAAAACTGTGCCCTTACCTTGATAATTGGACTTTCACACTCTGCTCTTACTGGTGCAAATAATGAAGATTGGCCACCAGGCTGGTCCAATTTATTTATTTTTTTTGGTCATTAGTCATCTTTTAAGTAGCTTGCAAGCTCCAAAAGTGCGGGCATCCCCTGATCTACATTAAAACGGACCGTCTGAGCGTCTCTTACTTGTTTTGCTGTTGTAAACTTCTTGTTCGAGGGCGTCCTGCATGTCAGACAGCTTGATCTCGTCTCTATCCCGTCCGGCCAGCCGGTTTTCCAGAACCACCTTGTTTATCACCTCCTGTCCTGCGGTGCTGCAGAGAAGCAGAAACCAAAATTCACGACTTTTCAGTTATTAATGAAGAATCGGCTGGCGACCAATTTCAAGGTTTACCGCCAAGTGAAAAACTCACAGACATCAATTAAATGAAGAAAAGTGATTCCTGTCACTAAACTGCATAAAATTTCGTCCCACCTCATGTACCACATGTGATGTGATGACAAATAAAATTCCTTGATTCCTTGATAAACAATATAATTAAGCATATCTGAACAGAAAAACGATTCAGCCAGTTTTTTGTGGTTTTAAAACATTAACCTAATGTGAGAAATAAATCCAAATCTTTGTGGCAAGAAATTTAGCACAATAACAATAAACGATTTAAGTGTTCATGCAAAAACTGTACAAACTCCAACATACAATAAAAACGTCACTCAATATTAAAAATAAAAATCTGAGCAAAATGGGAACGCAGTTCTGCAATCAGATGTAAACTTTAATAAATTTAGCTACATTACATCCCAAACAAATGCATTTATTTTAATTTAGTAAAAGTTTGATCATACAAACTTCTTCTGTTACAGCATGTATATATTATTTATATTTTTAAGAATAAGCAACAGTTGAATTAAAAGCTATTTATTATTAAATGCTGACATTTCTAAATATCACATTATAACAAATAACAAATTGATTAAAATAGTTCTCAACTAATTTAGTCGTTTTACCGCAAGTGTCTATTTTTAACACAATCTGTTATATCTGCGGTCACTAGGTGGTGGTAATGAGTGATCTACCAGTGGAGCAGTAAAAGAAGAAATCAGCCAATCGTTAGCCTTGTTTTTCTAGCGCATGGATCATAAACACATTTCCCCTGAGCAAGATGGCGGAGCAGGAAAATGTAAGAAAGTCTTCTTTAAGTGAACATCTGAGATGAAAACATGTCGGAGTTGAAGCAGGAGAGGAAGAACCAGCGCGGTAAAATAAGCTAATAAGAAAATAAAGGCGCTAAATACTGTTAATAAATTCAGTTCATATTAATTTAGAGTTGCAGGTGTGCAGAAAAAAACAAGCAACAATAAAGGAACACATGTGGAACAAGACGCTCACTCCCAGCAGTGTCTACTACTTACTAACTCTGTTCTAAACACGCAGGTAGAGACACAAGTTCAGATTATTAGTATCCAACTAAGTCAGCCTCCTACTGAACATTCACAATAAAGATCAAATTAAATAGGAAATGTAGAGAATAATAAGGGCTGAGATTATTGTTAATATGCTGAACACTCAATAAGTTTTATGAAATTTTACCTCATTTTTGTATTTTATGCCTAAAAATAAACATTTTACACTGTTGAGCTCATTTGTTCCTTTAAACAAAGTTGAATTAATTACAGTTGATTAAACAATTCTCTTAGGTTTTCTTTTTTCTTAATGAAAAGACGTTTTTAATATCTTATATGGGAAAGTAAAGGCTAAATAAATTAATAGTAAAAATCGATTAAATGTAAAAATAATCTAACAATTAATTGATAATGAAGATAATCGTTACTTGCAGCCGTAACTGAAATCATAAATATACTATAATTATGTGAAAGTCAGAGTTTCTATTTTGCTGCTTGTTCAGCCAGTACTTCCACCTTATGAAGAGGTAGATGGCTTTGCGGTAGTTGGTGCGAAACACAACGTGGGACGGACCCAGGAAGGGCTCCAGGACGTCGATCAGGCCTGGCGGCATCTTCTCCATCTCGTCGAAAATGAAGACGGAGCGAGCGCAGTCCGTCAGGTTTCCCTTCACCCAGCTCTTCAGCTCCTCCTGGAAAACGCAGAAATGCTTCATAAAGCTGGGCAGATTCTGTTTCACTCACACCCTGAAAAAACTGTACCGACCCGGTACTGGTCGACCCGCCCGGCCGAAGGGAAGTGAAGCGTGGGGACAAACTGGTGGACGAAGGGGCTGCTCATGGCGGAGCCGTACAGGTGGTTCCCCAGCATGGTGCTGACCAAAGTCTTCCCGGTGCCCGAGGAGCCGTGGAAGGACAGAACCAGGGGTCGGTCCGGACTCTTATTCATCAGAAACCTGGCAACTTCTTCTGAAACGATGTCCTGAGCCAGATGCTGACCGAAGATATTCTTGTAGAGGTCCCACTCCAAGTCTGCTTATAAGATAAGGTTAAAGGTCAAAGTTTGCTGTGTGAGCAGTTTAAACCTCGGAGTAAACATGACACTAGCATCTAGGCTTGTCCCGATCCGATATTTGGATCGGATCTGCCACCGATATTTACAAAAAATGCGTATCGGTGTCGGATCGGCCGGCACGTGAAAATTCCTGTCCAAACTCCAGATCCAGTTTTTTTTTTTAAAGTCCGATCCGTGTTGTCCAGCGCACCGATTTAGATAATCCATTCCAGTTTTTGCTGCGTTTTCCCTAATATCCGGTCCACATTTTTCAGCACACCTTCAGCACACAACATTGCTGAATAAAACAGGTGAATCTATAAATGATGTCGAATCTTTTTACTACTTTTCACCAGGGATTAGGGGACATATGTGCCTGTAATCTGAGCAGCATTTGTGGGCGTGGTTCTATTCAATGTTTTTGAGTAAGAAGAGTTTGTAAAACACCTGCGCAGAGAGTCGCGGCGGTGAAGCAGTGGCGCATAACATGAGCAGGGCGGAGCAAAAGAGTGTTTTTCCTTTTACTCGTGATGCGTGGAAACATCCTGGAAACGCCAAGCAGGGGACGTGGCAGAGGGGCTCATAACACCGCAAATAGGGGTGAATATAGTGGGGATGAAAACTACCACGGTTTTCGTGGCAGACGCGGGAAAAAACACCGCTAATGGTGGCGTTCACTGCCACGTTCAATGCCGCACCGTAATTGGTGCGGTGATGATGTTGATGGCTGGCAGTTCTTGAGGGAAGAGGAAGAGTGGATCCTAAACTTTGATGAGCCTGTTGGTTATTGTGGAGACAATCTGACAAATTCTGAGCACATTGATTTAATTTCTCTTTATCTGAATGATGAATTGACATTTTCCAATTTGGCCGCCACCTGTTGATGTCACAATAATCTAATAACATGAAAAATCTACTTCAATCTAAAATTTAGGTTCATACTGAAGATTATCTCAAACCACTTCAAAGTTATACCCTATTGACACCTTGATATCAAAATTGTATATTTTCTTGAAAACACTCCGGCGCCTAAAGGGTTAAGACGGCCAGGTAAATTGAACGTTATTGGTAAAAATGTCAGTTGTGTGGGATTATTTTACCTTAAAGGACGAAAAAGACAAGAGGCTTTTTAGCGCAGTCTCCCTCATCATTGATGAACACAGAAGCAGGCCGACACCTGAGCATGACGAAATGCTCGTCTTTGTAAAAAAGAATCCCCCCATCATGCTTGGACTGCAGTCAGGGCAAACAGGTGACATTGAAGGGAATGTGTAGATGGAGATGGAGCAGAAAAGTGTGGAGTAGATTGGAGAGTAAAAGGCATTTTTGCCTTTAAATAGAGTTTAAAATATTATTTGCACTGATTTTTTAAACCCTTGGTTTAAACTTGTTCAAGAGCAGAGTACTGATGCTGACTATTAGACTATTTTCTACTCAGGTTGTTTGTGGGTTTTGATTTTTTAATATAGTTTCCAACATACATTTTTGGCACATATGGCTTTTTAAGCCTTGGTTTACTGATGCCATTTCTGTTATTTATTATTCTGTCTATTTTGTGTTTATTTATCCCTGAATAAACAGCTTAGTTTCTCATTATCAACTATTGTGTATTATTCCAACTCACCTAATTCAGCTGGCTAGTTGTTATCAAGAGTTAAACGTTTTTCAACATGAGTCTGACAACAAAGTAAGTAGGCTAAAAAACTTTAAACTTTAATAGATAATCGGATAGGCCGGGATCGGTATCGGCTGGTATCGGTATCGGCCGATACCGATGTTGGATCGGAAGTGCAAAAAACTGGATCGGGACATCCCTACTAGCATTAGCCTCAGCATGGATAAAACTTTGCACAACTGGCTTTGGTTTTAAATCTACATTTTTCCATCAAATCTGATTTTGTTTGTTTGTTTCGATCATACAACGACTCAAATGTGACGCCAGACTTCTGCCTGAGCGCTTTCTGACACTAAAACGACCCACGTTACAGTCCCTCCACAACAATGCAATTCTGCGATCGCAGAAAATCCCGCAAAATACGGAAAGGGCGCAGAATATGCGGAGGTGGGCATATTTCTTTAAAAGCCGCAGAACTCTGTAAATTTGCCTGATTTTACTGATCTCTGACTTTTTCTTAGAAATGTGAAATCATTGATCATTTTCTCACTTATGACTGACACTAAACCCCCCAGTCAAAGGTGAACGGTCCGGTGCGTCGCGTACTAACGTCATCACCTCTGTGTGCCACCATAACAAAAACAGTCCCAGCAGCGGTGCTACGTCAGCGCGTCGGCCATGTTGGCTGTGTAACATCTGCCCCATAAACTAACAAAAGCAAATGGACTGAAGTTCACTAGTCGAAATCGTTAAGAGTTAGCATGCTAAGAGAGAGAAAAGAGCTGAAAGGGACGATGGAGGAACAATGTTTTGAAAGCACATGTGCATCCAGTGGTTCAAACAGAAAGTTGTTTACCTATAAATACACGTAACCTTTAACCTGTGATGTATTTAAATAGCACAGCTTTGGTGTTTTACTTAGAAATGTAATCACATACTGTATATATTGTGTACTGTTAATAGATAAAGCTGTGATCTTACTGTGGCCCCCCTTTAATTTCTGCCTTCACGTCCCCAAACTTTAGACACGCCCGTGCTGCAGAGTTAAGAACCAGACGCCATTTTTATTCATGTTTTCACTGCACTTGTGTGAATGACTGAATATGTTGGATGTTGTCTTGACTGTAAAGCATCTTGCTTTATTATTTTTAAAAGGCTGGAGCTACTGCTGCCTGCTGCTCTGTTAGCCGCCGGCTAGCAGGTAGCATTGGCTGTAAACGAACTGACCTCTGACCCTGGGCTTGAAGTCGCACTCGCAGCTGTCCGAGAAGCTGCAGTAAAGCTTCTGGAAGACCCCGGCGGCCGGCCTGGAGCTGAGCAGCAGCAGCAGCGCCGACAGAACCGCCAGCATGTTGGTTCCTGCTGCCCCACCGGGAAACCTCCGCTCCGGAACGCGACTTCCGCGGTTTGTAGTCCTAAGGACACCGGAAATTATGAATATGAACCGAACATGTGGGGGAAAAGGACTACACTACCCAGACAGCACCGCGTTGCTTCAGTCTTGGAGCTGAACACGTTGTAGGATCACAGTCCAACTGTTTATCTTGCTTTACTACACAGTTCCTATAACTCAACTTCAATTAAAGCTGCTCTACTTTAACGTGTTTACAATTATTTTGTAGAAATCCTGACATATACTCTTATAATATCGTCAGACATACAAAAATACAGGGTTTTTGACAGATTGTTGTGGAAGGCTAGAGTAACAAATTCATCCAAATCAAACTTTTTATTCAGAAAACTTATAAAACAAATATTTTAATTAGAGAAAACATATATATCTTAGGAAAGGAGAGAGTTCTTCCAGTCACAACACAAATCGTTTCTCCCCAAATGCGTGGAGAGTAAACAGTGCCAAGATAAGATTAATCTATTTAAGCCATAATTATTAAAAATGTATTATTATTTTTAAATACTAGATAAACAGCAACTGTAAGTATATCAATTACATTATATAATTTTATTTTAAAACAAGATATAATGATTTGATCATTTAAAATATGATTTCATGTTCCTGAAATAATTTAAATTGTCAGCTTCACTTTCCAAACTCAGTGGGGGGAGTCTTTACAGACTTGACATCTGATTGGCTTCAATTTAAGGCAACTTCCTCCAAGATTTTGCTGAAAACTTCAATAAATGTTGTTTGGTAAAGCAAGTTAAGATGAAATCATTTATAAAATCAAGAAATTGTTATATATTTAGGAATAAATACATTTAGTATGCATTACTTATTATATGTAAAAATGAGTTATTTATTTATTCATGTCCAGGTTTAATAAATTAATGAGAAATTTAAAAAAAGTGAAATATAGATCCTTGTAATTTGGCTATCTTAATTTTACATTAAAAAAAAGGCCATCAGGCTCAGCAACGGAAAAACTTTAACATAGACGGTAAAACTGACAGTGGGTAAAGTAGCCAGACATTTTCCACAAGTAACAGTAGTGATGATTTTTAAAATAATACTACTCAAGTAAAAAGTGAAGGACACAAATGGATGTTTATCCTTTTCAGCATCCAAAACTTCATTTCTTAAAAGCTCTGTTATATTTATCATCACAGTATCAGCTTTCATTTTTATTATGTAACATGTTAAGTCAACTGCTTTTGCCATTTTAAAGGTTTTAAAATGTCCCAAAAGTGATAATAATAAGACAATGACCATTTTGTTTTATCTTATGTATATCGTATTTGGCCCGTAAAAGTATTCTATGAAAGAAGTCCAACTGTTTGCATCAACTGTCGTTTTTTTTGTCCAGCAGTTTAAGTTTTAACCATGCAGCTACAGATAAAGTAAACTTCTTTTTTTTTTTCACCAATCAGAACTCCTAGTCCTGGATTGGTGCTTCATATCCTGAACCATCAATGGTTTATGCATCAACCTACTGAACATCACTGAAGCATTGTGGGAAAACCTTCACAGAGAACAACGTTTAACACGATTCAAATCTAAATTAGATCTTTTTAAATCTCTGGGATGACATGTTGAACCAAGAAACTGCAACTAAAAACATCTCAACAGATCATCATTTGTTAAAAAATAAAATCAGAAAAACAAGATACTGACATGTTTTTTCTTTTTTTCTTTTTCTTTTTTGCTGTGGAGAGGGATGTAATTTCCTTGCTGCATATTTTTTTTAGATCTTCCATTCAAAGCAGATTGTGCTATGTGTCAGTCAATACCCTGCATGTGGGTGTTTTGTTCAAACAAATAAATAAGATACAAATAATGAATAAAAATAAAATCAATTGAATCATGTATATTTTAAACATATGATTATAAATAAATACATTAATTATAAGAAAGTCTGTTTGTATTATAATATCATTCATTAAAACTGATATCACTTCTTACATTTATAGTCAAACCTCACTTTCATGTTTGATTCTCATTTTATCTTGACAAGATAGAATATAGAAAATGTCTTTTGAACAGGAAAGGGCGCTAGTTTCAAACTATTGTGCCAGTTTTTTTTTTTTGGTTTGTTTGTGTTTTTGCAAAAGCAAACGAAACAAAAAGGTTGTGCTTTTTTTGTAAACTGAAAGAAATATGGAATCATGTTGGAATCAGGCATTTTTTTTTTAGACATTGAATTTACAACAATGGATTTTCATCTTGTTTTATTATGCATTTCAATTTTCTTTTTTTCCGCCCTGACTGCAAACATGGTGGCTTTCTGTTGAGTTAAGCCCAACAACATAGTTAAGGCATTTAAAACACGAGTGCACATTTCTGCAAATATAGTTTAAACAACCAAAAAAAAACAAACATAGTTTCACATGATGCAAAATCTGTCTTTAATGTGCAAAACAAATCCTCAACCTAATGAGTTTTAGTCCAAGCAGGAACATTTCAGAGCAACACACTGAAAATGAATCAGGGATACTTTTTCCCCAATTTGTTTTAAAATAGCTCCTTCACATTTCATTAAAAAAATGTACAGACAGAAAATGCATGAACAAAACAGTTAAACTCAAGTCAATTATTAGAAAGAAAAATCTAATTTATTCACATTTATAACGCTATCCAGATAAATATTAAACATCAAAATGTATGATGACCAAGATTTTCGATATGTTTGAATCATTGAAGCTGTTCACTCAGCGAATGCTCCTTTAATAGATTAACCAGATACTATTAAATATTAATACAATTAACAGTGAAGGCTGGGAATCTAGAGACATTATTGTTAATAGTTTGGCATTCTGTTCATCATTTTATGAAGGCCAGCCTTCAGGCAGATCAAAGCGTTTCTAGACTGCAGACACAATTTCAGCAGCTTACAGGAAGCTCAGAACCAAAACCTGGTTCTGGTTCTTTCACTTCTTCATTCAAGAGTTTTTTCTGGCTCCTGTTGTTCTGGATTCTTGGTTCTCTGGTGGTGAGGTGGATAAAGGAGGCAAGCTGGTCTGTAGAGTTACTTCAAACAAACTGTCTCAGTTGGTTTTTAAATATTAAAGCTCGAATTTAAGTTAGAGAACACACAATTATTATAAAAATGATCAATATAAATATTATTTGTTCTTCAAATCTTTATGAGCCGTAACTATAGTCATACGTTTTTATTATCACACATTCACTCCTCATTCAGGCTCGTCTTTCAAGGGTTTAGGCGCGTTTATCTCAGGCTGATGTCAGCCAGGCTGCATGCGGCAGCATTAAGATCCGTCACATTTAAGGTGAATCAGAGAATCGTTCGTTTAAACCAGTCTGATTAGTCCAGGGTGAAACAATGTCTTCTGTATCAGCGTCGTCCCTTCGGCGGTTCCAGCCTCTTGGAGAGTGCCGTAAGCACCTGGTTGAACTTGGAGTATCTGAGGACCTGGTTCTCTTCAGCCCCCCTGCTCCCCCACAGCAGCCTCATCTGGAAGTCGGTGAGGAAAATCTCCCGGAGCTCGGCCTGCTCCTGGAAACCTGGAACGTTACGTTTCTCCATCAGTATTTTGGGTACAACTTTGTTTTAATGTAACCTCCTTAGAATCACTAGCATAACCACTTAGAGTTTCCATATTGTATATAAAAAGAATTAAGATTATGTTGTCTTTTTTTAATATTTAAACACAAATAAAACAAGAACAAAACAATAACAGAAGACAAAACACTGTTAATTTCCCCAACTATACTAATCGTATATTTTTAAATCAAACGCTTTTGTTCTTAGCTTAAAGCAAAATATTTAACTACAGAGCTTTTGGGATTTCTATCCAATCCTGCAATACATATTACATGCCAATAGGTGGCATCTATGACCCCATTAAAGAGTGACTTAACCTGAAAGACCAATCATTTTATTGCAGAGAAAGATGTCGTACAACCAGTTACTTCTCTTTTTGCAGCGATTATTACACAGCCAAGGGTTAGGGTCAGGCTCAGTGACTGTATAAACACAGATCATCTCATCTAAAACCTCATCAGAGTCCATCAAGGAATCTTAGCTGTGTTTACGTCGGTATCAGAAAAATTGTCACAATAAAGGAGAAATAATCTGCTTTGATTGGTTACAAGTCACAGCTCTTGTCACTAAATCACTTGTTCTTAATCCTGTTCCTCAATCCACCATCCTGCATGTTTTGTGTGTTTCGTGTCTGAATAATTTGTTGACTAACTGACAAATGCAGAACTCGATATCATGCAGGAGCATCAAAGATGTTCAACTCTAACACCACAAATTATTTACACGAAAGAGTTGAATTGACCCTCAAACATGAGAAGGATTGTTTTGAAAAGTCCATATGAATTGAGGGGGAAAATGGAGAGTTGAAGCTTATGAGCTGCAAGAGCGAAATGGTCAGGGAGCATCATTCACTGATCTGATTGCCGTTATAAAAAAAACAAGTGACAGTTGCAACAGATCCGGTGTTTTACAACATTCAGGACTCACCAAGTAGGAGCAAGTTTCAAGTTCCCCCAAGCAAAGTAAAAAAGGAAGCAGTTTTGCAACAGAAACCGAAACTCAATCAGTTTGAAAAAAGTAAAACTAAAAATTCCCAGACTTTTAGAGCTGTTTGTTTTGTTTAAATGGAAATAATTGTTTGGAAAACTGTATGCCGTTTTCCGATACGATAAAATGCATCGGGATAAGTTGAGCTTCATTAAGCAAAAGGGGATTTGTTTTGGTTGACTGAAAGTGGGTCACGTAAGCAAAGACTGCACAATTCATTTGGATTGCAACGTATATAACCAAAAGCATCCAGAGGTGCTTCAAATAGAGCAAAAGGAGCTAAGAGTCTTAGGAAAAAATCCAACAGACAGACAACAAGATCTCATGTTAACTTCTCTGCTGCAACCACTCACACCTGTGGGCATATTGGAGCCGATCATGATGACAATGTTTTTTTTCTATTGTTGCAGTTCAACTTAAAAGCCAAAAGAGTAAAAAAGTTGTAAAAACGTAAGCATTTCTTGATCCATGCAGTTCAGGTACATTTTGCACAGAAACCCTGGCAAAAAGGCTGTTCCTAAAGGGTAAAAGAGCAAATATCCCGCTGGGAATCAAATGAGGTCAAAATAAGGTTGTTAATGTACAAGTTTTGTCTAGTTTGGAAGTCTCTGGTTTGGAAACAAGTGATTTTATGAAGCTGCCAGATGTTTTGATTCAAAGTACTATGCCAGTTTCTGCAGTGAATATTCCTCGGCAAAAGGACATTGATCAGTGGCCTCATCTCAAACCTGTTGAACTCCACAATACTAATGCAGATAACGCTTCAAACATTTTAGAGCCATGGGAGGTGATAAACAGTGTGGATGTTGGGCCCTACGCTGTATATACCAAGGTTGGCGGGGTCATCAATGGTTCCTTGCGTACTGTGAGTAACAGCAGGAAAAAAAAACTTTACACTGCTGTTACAGCCTCTAGGATCTCTGTTGAGCATCTTAAAGAAATGATGGTGAAACAGTACAATCATGACTTTATTTAAAGATCGTCTGAGGAGAAAACTGAAATGTCCAGAGAGGATTTCATTAACATTGTTTGTAGCTCAACAAAACTTGTTGGGAACCATTATCATATTGACTTAACTCTCAGGAATGGAAGTGTGAGCTTCTCAAATAGCATCTGTGTAGCATTACAGCGCTTACAGAGCTTTAGAAGGAGATCTGATAAGGACTCTCACTACATGGAGGAATACACTGCATGTTTAAATAACATGATGCAACAAGAATATGCAGAAGCTGTACCAGCAGATGAGATACTGAAAGATAATGAAAACGTCTGGTACATTCCTCATCATTGAGTGCATCATCCGACAAAAGGGATGTTGAGAATTGTGTTTGATTGTGGATCAACTTACAAACGAGCATCTTTGAAGAGCCAGCTTCTACAGGGACCCGATCTCACGAACTCTCTCATTGGAGTTCTCATTCGACTTAGAAAATAACCTGTTGGACTAATGGCTGACATTGGTGCCATGTTTCACCAAGTTTATGTCTCTAAAAGTCATTTCAGCTTTCTCCGTTTCCTGTGGTGGCATCATGGCCTGGCCACTATCCTGCAAGAAGAATGGCTTAAAATTCTTTTGACCACTATGCAGGACTTCATTCCCAAGATGAATTGATGCATTATTGGCCACAAGGAGGCCGTACACCATAATAGTAAATTATTGTGGTCTAAAACCAGGTGTTTCCGTTTCACTGTCCAACGCCTGTATTTCTTCCAAAGAGAACCCTGCTTTCAGAGGCATGGGAGCTGAGGAGTTCCTCCAATGCAGTAGATGGATAAATGGACCAGAAACCAGAAATTCTCAAAAGGTCAGAGGAAGAATGGCCTTAACTGAAAGTGGATCAACATGCAATTCCTGCAGATGGCCAAGAGGTAAAAAAAAAAAAAAGGCCATTACAGTGAGTGTTATTGTAAAGGAATTACAAAACACAACAAATGATTTGATTCATCACTTTTCATCTTGGACAAAGCTTAAAATGGATGGAAATGCTTCAGACGTTGCTTACGTTGCTTACATTGCTTACGTCCAGATTTACCTCGTCTGGCTTCTTCTGCTGCTAAATTATGACGTATATCTCAAGATTCAAAATTACCATTCTCACCCTGTAATCTGCCCTCGGCGTTGGAGCGATAGATCCCGCCCAGCTGAGCGATGGTTCTTGCTGCTGTTAGGTGGAACATCACCACATCCACTCCGACCTCTGGCGTCTCCCACGCGTCCGTCCCGTCACCCACAGCAGAGCTCTTCTCCATCAGGGTAAGGAGGGGGAGAATGTGGGGGAAGGCGGTGCTGGACAGTGGACAGCTTTCTGTAAAACAGACACACACAGAGAGAGTCAGGGATTATTTCAAACTTTGTTTCATAAATGCTTTCAAAATAAACAAGCGCTCTTCACCTCGTCCTTCATTCAAGCTCTTCAGAAACGGCCGCAGAGTTTTCTCGTAGAGAATGGCGCCCTCTGTGTGCCGGTGCCGTAACATCGTCCAGGTCTGCTCCAGACGGGACACCTGAGACATGAAGGGACATAAAAAACACAGAATGATGACTTCATGGCGGAAACTTCATAAACCTCCGCCCTGCTTTCTGCCTGCTGCTCCAACAAAGAAATAAAAAGATTCAGCATTTTATCCATCCATCCATATATATATATATATATATATATATGGCAGCCAGTGTACATGAAACAATGTCATATGATGATGTTGTAGTTAAGAAACGGGGGAGTAACGTATGCCGTTAAGCAGTCAGCACATTTGTAGCTTTTTGTGTGTCAGGGTTCCTGCCACCCTCCTCCAGGTTGCTTGGTGCCGGTTAAAGCGATATGGACCCCCTCGGGCCATGACAGAGGGGTCATTCAACGAGCTGTAAGTCGACGTCTGATCAAAAAAGTAGTAAGAATGTTTTATGAAGGCTGAAAAGTTACATAGTGTTGCTTTAAGGGTATAAACGTTAAAGTAAGGCTTGATTCACTCAGCATACAAATGCGAACGTAAGCAAACTTTTTTACAGCAATCTGAATAGCCCAATTTCAATCTGTTTACTACAGCAAGAAATTAAATATTTGCAACTTCTATATCAAGAATCAAGAATCTGTTTATTTATATAGCTCCAATTTACAATTTTGTCTCAAGGCACTTTACAAGAAAATCAATGCAAATCCTAAATACGCCATAAACAAATCAGTTTAAAAAAGGTCATTGACTCTGCATGTGGAACAAAATCAGACACATGTCTGCCTTGAGGTCTTAAAATCAGTAATATAAAATAAATGAAAAAATAAAATCTAATCCTCACTAAAATTGGAATTAAGAATCAATATGCAAGTTAAACCTTAGTACAACACCTTTTACACAGTAATCTGTTAGGGAAACCGAAGTAAACCCTTAACTTTGACATAAATGACACCTGATAGGATTAATAAAAGGACAGTTTGTATCTTTACAGTCAGAGATAACGAGGTCAGGGTGCAGCAGCGCTCATTGTGTTTTACTCTCTGTGTACGAGGTTAAGAGGCTCCATGATTTATTGACATGTTCATCTCGACCCAGAGGACATTCTTTGCTGGTCAGCTCGCTCTCCCCCTGTCTTAAATACTTGCATCAATACAGATTAGCCGAACGGCACCGTCAGTGTTGATGCGGCCCGTTTCTCTCACCTGCGGCAGCTCCAGCGCTCTCATGAAGGCTGCAAAACTGAACATGTTGCCTGTGGTGCTCTTCAGTTCGGCCGCAATCTGGATGATTTTGTGCAGCAGGGCGGCCCTCTCCTCTGTCGTGCCTGTACAGCCCAACACATTGACAGCCAGCATGGTGGCCATGCTCTCAAACCTGCATGAACAAACCGACACCTGATCAGCAGAGAGAACCTCCTCGGTCAGGAGAGAATATGAATCTGACGCAGTAAAGGTTCCCCCAAAAAAGGTTTTCATTTCTCTGAATGCCTGAAAAAAATCGTTTTTTGATTAATTCTGTCAAATAACGGACAGTAGTGACACAGAAACCTTTAACTTGTATCTTAGGCTCAACTCCAATGATCGACTGTAGATATGAGTAATCTATTCTCAGTGGACAGATTCATACTGCCGGCTTTCTTTAGAAAACTGTGTCCAGATCAAGATGCTTTAATAAATTATAGATTTATATCTAATCTGTCTTTCTTATCTGTTTCTAATCCGACATGTAAGCTTGTCCCCAGTAATGAATGGCCATGTAAAAAAGCTTCAGTCAGGTTCAGTCTGGCCAATATCCTGCTCAGAAATAGGGGTGGTAAAAATGTAGATCCATCAGTGCGTAACAATTCATTCAAAATTCATTAAAAATATAAAAAAACAGCCAGTGGGTTTATTTAAACAAATCAGCTGGTCAGACGTTTCCCCCAAAGCAGACAATTAAGAATGAAGAATCAGGGAATCCGTTTACTTATATGGCACCAATTTACAACAGATGTCGTCTCAAGACACTTTACAAGACAATCAATTAAAATCAAAGATACATCATTACGAATTTGTTTGAAAAAGTTTCCAATCTAAGGAACCCCAGCAGATTCATGGAGCGATTGACTTGCAGCATTCACTCCTCTGGAATCAGCAGACAGAAACAATAGCTTGTGTTGTCTTTGACTTTACAGCAATCCCTCATACTGAGCATGCATGTAGCAACTGTGGAGAGGAAAAACTCCCCTTTAACAGGAAGAAACCTCCAGCAAAACCTGGCTCAGAACAAGCAGCCGCCTGCCACGACCAACTGGGGGTTTGAAAAGACAGAAAACAAAAAAAGATGCAGAGAAAACTGAAAAAAAAGAGTTTATATATTGTGCTTTTAGAGATTCTAGGAACCACCAGTAAACCTGCAGTCTGAGAGCGAAGTGCTCTGTCAGGGACATAAGGAGTAATCAGATCTCTGATATATGATGGAGTTTGATTAGTGAGGGCTTTATATTTCAAAAGAAGAATCTATTCTGAATTTGACAGGGAGCAATACTGCGATTTAACGGCTCTTGCACTAGTCCATAAAAAAAGAAGAGAAGTGTCTCTGAAATAAATCCTCTCAACAAGTTCAAAGCTTGTGGTCATATAATCCTAACGATAAACAGGCAACCATGTAAATGCACATTGTCCTGTTCTAAATATAGCATGTTTATGTCAATGGCAAGGTTTGTTCCTGTAAAACGGACGAAAGGCCAAATGAAAGCAGCAGACATTTTTGCGCTGGATCGATCTGTGCAGTCGGTCTGTAAACCAGAGAGGAAGGGTTCACCTCTCCAGCAGGTCCAGTCTCAGCTGCTGTCCGTGTGGCAACGTTAGCAGCTCCATCCCAGAACCCACTCCCATCTTTCTCTTCAACTCAGGGCTCACCTCCAAAATTCTCGCGACCTAAAAATCGCAAATATCTCAGGTCAGAGGTTAATCCTGTACAAGGCATTCTCCATAGAACAAGGTCACATAAATACGGAAATAAACCCTTAACTTTGTCTGTTTTGGTGGCGGTGTTTGACTTATAAACGTGAACGTTGACCTATATATTTTGCTCTACCACTGGTGACGGTGTGTGGGGGGAGATCTGTATAGTTGTAAAGGTCAAAGGGCAGCGGTAAGGCTGTGGTGAGGTCATACTTTTTTTTACCTCTCTCTGTTGTACGCTAGTTTATGCTTCATCAAATCCACATATTTGCCAATATTGCCATCCTTTGTGTAACCCATGTCACTAAAATAGTTTTTACCAAGGTTTCAATGAATAAAAAGATCCCTTTTCACTGTTTCTTTTTGCGCCCAATTAAATAATCAAATAACTGAATCAAATCAAGCATTACATTTGCATGCCCTTTATAAACCACCGCTCTTTAGTAACACGTTAAATAATCATTTAGTATTTGATAAATGGGAGCATCCCCAAACTTATCTCCCAGTCTAGACGTTACATTTTGAACATGTTAGGAGATGAAGTCTCTGCACCCAGAAGCAACTAAAATGGATGGAGTTTGATAGTCGCTACGGGAAACACAATACAAACAGTTTCCAAAGGTTGAACACAGAAACTTAGACAGATTTAGTCGGGAGTCATGTCCAATCAACCTTTGGATTTCCCTACAGGTCCCGGGATCACAGGGATTCCTTCTGGAAGCCGCTTGTGGGGACGAGAATTTCTGGTTTCCTTCTGTAACCTGCTTTTTTTAAAATGATGATGTCGTATAACCAGGTAGAACAAACAGATTGATGGGTAACCTAAAAAAAAAAAGCTTGCTCCCAACATGGTGTTCTATTTAAAACAAAGCCACTTTATTAGCTACACTACTGGTTTGGAGTCTTCCTGCCTCTAGAACTGCCTTAATCGCTCATGTTGAAGTCATCCTTGCATTTTCAGATAAGCTCAGACAACACTCCTAGGGTTTTTCATTCCAAGCGTTGTGTGGTTGAACGGATTTTCGGGGAAAACAATCAGGACAAAATAGTTAAAAGTTGCCTGCAAAGAACACACATTTCTGAGAAGAGTTACTTAAGAGCTTAGAGGGCAGGGAAAAAAAGTGTTCTATTACAAACATCCAAACAGAGCCAAACAAAAAACGTAAGACATTGATCAACACTCGCGGGCAACTTCAGGTACTGTTGTATCCAACTGCCGATCAACGGAAACTACCACATGTTGTTCAGTACGAAGGTAATTGGAAGCAAATCTCCCATTTTTCCCAGTGATTGTTGGTTAAATCAAAGATTACTGTACTTTGATTTTAAATTACAAGCGTTTCTTTGTAAGGCAGTAACATGATTAAAACCTACAATAGCTCAACATTTTAAGTAAATAATTAACCAACCTCATCATCTTTCCCTTGCCTGTCAAAGATTTGGGCTTTAATGTGGATATTTCTGTGGTTTCCCCTCAAACAACCAAACAAACCTGATCTACGACTTGTTGAAAGACTTTCCTGCCTGTCGTCTTTGCTTCATGTTGCCGGATAAAGTGGAAATGTCTGACCTGATGTGAAACTCTCTACCTATAGAAGATCACTTCATACTGATGAAAACCACCACATGTATGAAGTTGAACTGAGGTAAGTGGTGACAGCGAATTAAGTTGATCTAAAAGGGTTTTAAAAACAAAGATAGTGGGTTTATAGCCAGTGATCAGAGCCGCTTCAGCGTTACCATGCAGTCAGTCTTGGTGATGTGTTTGGCCGCCATCCTGGGGTCGACCTCAGCCAGCAGCTCCTTCACCTTCCGCAGGATTCCCACCTCCAAGGGTTTGTTCCCGTGGGGCATCAGCGGCGACTGGTACCTGCTGGGTTTGAAACAGGAGACCGTTTCCACAACCGGGGAGAAGAACACGGTCCCATCCTCCAAACCCAGAGAGTCAGCAGTCGACGATCCCTCCTCGGCCACCAGCCTCTCCACGTAGCTCTGAGGGTGCAGCTCAGTGTAGCCATCTCTGTCGGAGGAGGCGGGGTCCAGCAGCAGGTGGGGGCCGGGTCCGTTGAGACGCTGTCTGAGCAGGGTGCCCCTGGGGGGCGCCAGCAGGGATCGGGTGGCGTCTGACGTCTTGCAGGGGAATTGAGAAGTTGCGACACTGTCTGCTGTGCAGCAACAAGGACTTTTGGATTGGGGGCCTGGGAAGGTTTGGTTTAAAAACCAACAAATGAGAAATAAAAACTACAGAATAATCAATACCAATAACACTGCAAGCAGATAACACATCAGTTTCAAAACTAAAAAATTTAATATAAAATAAATAAGATGAAACTTTAAAAACTCTCAACAAAAAAAGTTTGTTTTGAGAAAAGCTTTAAATGAGTTTGCTACAGTTAAACCTATATTTATGCAGTTTGCTAAATTGCTAAAATGCACAACACCTATTTATTTTATATAATTTAAATCATTGTTAATGTATAGTTTGTGATTTTAGGATGAAGTATATTCTAATTAGATTGAAATTTCATTAATAACACATTAATTTGTTTTGCATAATTGCATTAACCCACTCTGGAATGTGAGTGGTTCCATCCGAGCACAGAACTCATATCTCTTCTCCCCTGTCTTTCTATTATTATCAGAACCCATAAATACATCATACATATACATTATGTGTATATGTATATAATAGAATATCCCCAGCCCCCCTTTTAGCTCCGCCTCTGCTAAGAGAGAAACTGGGCGACACGGTAGTTTGCTTAAGCGGCTAACGGAGAGTAGAGTGTGCACGCCTGCCTTAATGTGCATCAGTCAGATTCCCGGTATGTGAATCAAAAAACAAACAGAAGGATGGATGCGGTCGTGCTAGCGACCCGAACACTTCAACATGCTTTAAAGACTGTCTTGATTACCCCTTTTCAATTGTTGGATATTAACAACGGCATTTCTACCGGTCAGTTTGGACAGGAAGATATTTTAGTAGTGTACACTCAGATGCCTCTCTGCTCCAGCTGCAAAGACTTGAACACTTACTCAGCTGAAGTAATGGTGGAGCCTCACAAAATAAACTATACAGTCTAAGACAGACAGGAAACGGACCAGTGTTGAAAACCCCGGATTTAACAGACGATCACACCCGATTTAGATCTGGGCAAGAAACACTCTCTGTGAGGGAATAATAACAAAAAAAACACACATTCACATATTCTCCTTGCTTTTCTGATTATTTTATGTCGTATTCAGATTAAACTCTGCAGCAAATGTTAAACCAGAGCCATGGTTGCTTAATGCGGCTAACGTAAACGTAACGTAAACTTGAGGTTAAAAGAGTTTCCTTGTATCTTCTCTCTCTGGGGACACATTACATTTATCTGACTGAGTTCACTGCGGACGTCTAAGAGGTGATGTTTATTCCAGTATATAGATAATGGAAGCATCTGGTTATTTATAACACGTGTAGATTTTTAGCATTTTCAGATCCCTTCATGGAATATTTGCATGAAATTTACAAAAGTGAAGGACAGTAAAAGTGTATATTTTAGTCTTTGGCTTTCAGACTACATGTGTTGTTTGTTTTCCATCACATAATTTTTTCCCAAATTTAAACGAACTGAAATTTTATAGCATTTTCTTACTGAGCACTAATAGTACTTTACACTACAGCCACATTCACCCAATAGATCTACCAAACATGTGCACATTTATACGGTTTAACGCAGATTGGTAAACAACTTGGGGTTAAGTGCCTAGCCCAGAGGAAGATTGAAACAGGAAAATTTAACTTTTTCAACTTTTTGCTAAATATTTTATCTTCCTTTAATTTAAAATCTAAAATTTGACGTATAAGTTTGCTTGTTTAAAAATCAACACAAAGATATTTACCAAACACTATGTGGTGTCTTTCTGTGAAATCTAACGTGACGTTTGTGGCTCTGAATGAGTTTCAATTAGAGCCAAATGAAGCTTACAGTGAAATTTGATTAGGACAAACGTGTAGCAAAGTGAATAGGGAGCAAAAGCCACAGGGGTCAGTGTCTCCAGTCCCGGATCGCTGCTGCCTGCAACGTTTGGATGCATCCTTGCTCAAACACACCTCAATCAAAAGCTGGAATGTACTTCTTTGTACTGAATGTCTGCAAAGCCAGGTGTGTTGGAGCAGGGATGCATCAATACCCCGTAAGACAGTAGGAGCAAAGGTCTCAAGCTGATGACCTGTTTTATGGTGTTTTTCCCAGTTACCTTCCCTTTGCCCCTTAGCTCGACGTTATCTCAGTAGTACCTGTACCTGTACAGTTCAGTGCAGCACGGGGCTGCGGCTGCTAATCTGCTGCTGCAGACCTCAAACGCTGAACTTCGACCCAGTTACATCACTGCCAACACCCACCAACCTCCGCTGCCTGCCGGAGCTGGAAGTCATTGCTCTGAAGCAAACTGGAAGCAACGGAGCTCAGGTTGGAACGAGAGGGATCTGCTCACTGCGAAAGCTTCAGGTGAGTTTTACATCAGAGACGCCAAAAAGCGAGCCGGGAGGGCAATCAAAAATGTTTTAAAATAGATGTTTTGTGGGGGGGTTTTGTGTGTGCTTCTGAATTCACTCAGATTAGTTCCAGATGGGCGCTGCAGTCAGGTTTCCTGATGTTTTTCTGCAGGAAACAAGTCTGGACATAAATGCTTTGAGCAAGCTCGCTGAAAAGAATACCTCACCGTGTTAGAATACTTTTAGACGTAATTGCAACAGATTCATAGAGGAATTGTGACTAAGACATAAATTCTCACGCTCCGAAGCTCTATGAACCGCTAGTGTTCTTACGGCTGAGTTGTTTTTTTAATTTAACAAAAAAACAACTAATTACGTTTGTTAAATTAAAATAATCCATGACTGTTCTGAAGCTAAAAAATGTAGCCGTGGTTCTGAAGAAAACATCATAAACCTTCACCTCTTTGTCCTTTTAAACACAAAAGGCCGCTTTTGATTTATTTCTGTGGTTTAGGTTCTCTGGTATGGTTAAAGGGCAAAACATGAGACTTTCTGGAATTCCACTATTGTTGCTTTGTAATCTGAGTCTTGAGCTTGTACGGGATCTGGTACTTATGTAAAGCTTGGGAGAAAAAGGCCTCTCAGCCTGCGAAGTGAAACTGTTCCCTAATGCATTTGTTCTGGCTTGCTTTTAGCAAAAATATTTGCTCTGGAGCAAGGATTCTCCCAATGGATGTTCAAGAGTCCAAATCTGGATTTTAGATAAAGTCAAAGGCTTTGAAAAAACTAGCAGTTCAATGTGGTTTATTTAACAAAGCTCAAAGTCATCTGGTCTCAGGCCACCTTACAATAGAAAAAAGACATAAACTCAACTTACTCTATTTCGACTGATTCTTAAATTGCAAGGAACAAACACGTTGAAATAAATATACATCATTGTGTTACATCGTGGGTATTAAATGTTCACAATAGTGCAAAGAAACGGGTCAGACCACGTCTTCTTCGTCTCCTTTTATGGAAACAGTGTTTTGATTTAGTTGTGCCTCTCTTCAAATCTTCAATCCTCTCATTTGTTTGTTTTGGAGTAGGGGGCAGTTTTATGCATTTTCCAGGTACATAGCTGCTTTTATTAGACAATCCAATAAAAACGCTGTATACACAAAAAAACAACTCCCTCCTCCAGGCCGTCCATCGATGCCGTTTATGACCGTTCTTAGGAGCGTTGTGTTTTCTTGCTCACAGATATCACATTATAATAATATATATACATATAATATTGGTTTTGGAAAGGGTAGTTTTGATCGCTTCCTCCAGGGGGAGCCAACTACTGCTGCCACAAATCTGGTGGATACATACATACATACACCTTTTTGACAGCCATCTTACTCCATAGTGTAGTATGACGGGTCTTTGGTGGGGCAGAAGTTACATGGGGGAGTTATTGGTAAATGGGTGGAGCTATGGGGAAACATTTTGAGCTATGGGTAAATCGGCAGGCTTATTGTCAAATGGGCGTAGCTATTGGTAAATGTGTGGGGCTGTGTGTAAATGTGTGGGGTTATGGTTAAAAAGGAGGAACTAAACAACGTGATCTGTGTATATGGAGTATGACTAAATGGGTGGGTCTGTTGCTGAATAGACGGGGCTTTGAATGCCTAGGTGGAGCTATATGTACATGGGCACAGCATTGCAGGTGAGATGTAATCATACGTCGGAAGTTGTTTTGTTTCGTTATACATTTCTGGCAGGTTTTGCATGTTGCACTTTGTTAGTATATTTGTCCTGAGTATACCCATTTTTTTATTGTCAGTCAACATCTTAATATTGCTTTACTGCCAGACCTTTTTTTTTTTTTTGTTTCTAAATCTGTTTAATTTGTAACCCTATATTTTTGGTAAAATATTAAATGTTTTTAAGTAGGTTCAAGTCAAGTCACAAGTCTATTTTTAAAGTCAATACTAAAGTGATAAGTCCAGGTCACGTGACTCGAGCTCCCATTTAGGCTCTCATCTTTATCCTTGACAAAATATTTCTGTACTTTGACTCTGAGTGAAAAGAAAAAGCAAACTTTTGTGTGTGTCTTTGTTTTTAAACATTTAAATGCTCCATAATTCAAAGGCTCTAAAACAATAACATGACAGTACATTTAGATCTAAATAAATACTCTTAAATAGAGTTTGGCTGAACTGATTTTTTTTCCTTCTAGATGTTTTTATGTTAAATTTTCTCTCCTATCTGTCTTTATTCCTTTTGTATTTTTATTAATTTTGTCCATATTTTACAGTACTTGTCCCCACTGGATGTTGGCATTTTTAAACCTTTAAATTTCAGCCGTCATACCTTAGTAGTAACTGAACCAAAAGACTCAACAGAAACTGTGGTTAAATCTGGATGTAGGAGGAGTGCCACTATCTCAATGTGGAGAGCACTGTCCCTTGTGTGTTGAGGGTCACTTTTAACACAAGTCATTTGTTTACATGGTCAAATCTAACATCTCTGTGTCTCCCATGGGGATCTCTTTCAGAGATGTACCGACTGACCCTGCTGACACTTGCAGTGTTGCTCTGCTCATCATCCCCAGTAAATGGAGGAAAAGTCCTGGTTTTCCCTTTAGATGGAAGCCACTGGGTCAATATGAATGTCATCATTGAAGAGCTAAATTCCAGAGGTCACGAAGTAACCGTGGTGCGACCATCAGATGCCTGGTACATAAGCCCAGACTCCCCTCACTACAAGGCCATTACTATTAGCACTTCTGCAGGATTTGATAAAGAAAACTTTGGGTTATATGTAACAAAAACCCTAAACATGAAGCGCCAAGGTGCTTCGTTCTGGATTCGGATATCTCTAGAGTATGATCTCATGTTACAGTTCTTTGAGATGCATAAACAAGGACTTAAAATGGTTGAAGATATTTTTGAAGACAAACAACTGATGCAGAGCCTCTATGATGCCAAATATGATCTGGTTCTTACTGATCCTGCTACTGGTGGAGGTGTGTTTTTAGGACACCGTTTGGGTCTTCCACTTGTTTTTAATGTCAGATGGACAATTCAGGGTGAGGGGCATCACGCTATTGCACCTTCCCCTCTCTCCTATATCCCTATACCAGGATCAGAGCTAACTGATAAGATGACATTTATCCAGCGGGTCCAAAATGTACTCTATTATCTCTTTTCAACCTTTCAAATTTGGTATATTACAGAGCCAAACTACCGTCCCTTTGTCCATCGTTACTTCGGCAAAGACGTACATTATATGGAGTTGTTTCAGGCAGCTGACATCTGGCTGATGAGGAACGACTTCACCTTTGAGTTTCCAAGACCAACCATGCCAAACATCGTCTACATGTCAGGGTTTCAGTGCAAACCCTCCAAACCTCTCTCCAAAGAGCTGGAGGAATTTGTTCAGAGTTCTGGAGAACATGGAGTCATTGTGATGACATTGGGGACGTTGGTGGAAAAACTTCCAGAAGACCTGACTGAGGCCATCGCTGCTGCTTTTGCTGAACTTCCCCAGAAGGTAATCTGGAAGCACAAAGGAAAGATACCCTCCACTCTTGGCAACAATACCTTAATCTTGGACTGGTTACCCCAAAACGACCTCCTGGGTCACCCCAAAACCAAATTGTTTGTGGCTCATGGAGGTACCAATGGAATGCAAGAAGCCATCCATCACGGCGTCCCCCTGGTCGGCTTGCCTCTACTGTTTGATCAGCAAGACAACTTCTTCAGGATGGCATCAAGAGGCGTGGCCAAAGTCCTGGACATTGCAACCGTGAATAAAGACGTCTTCTTGGAGGCTTTGAAGGAGGTTCTCAATGAGCCTTCCTACAGAGAGAAGATGAAGGAGTTGTCCAGCCTCCACAGAGATCAGCCCATGAAACCTCTGGACCGAGCCATTTTCTGGATCGAGTTTGTCATGAGGCATAAAGGAGCGTCTCATCTTAGGACAGAGTCCTACAAGATGTCCAAGATCCAGTACTACTCCATTGATGTTTTAACATTCCTGTTGTCAACGGTTCTGTTGTTTTTTACAGTTTTTATCTTGTTATTTAAATGTTTCTGGAAGAGATTGTTTCATAGAGTCAAAGCTAAGAAGGAATGAGGAAAATGCTTTTGAACAGTGCGATTGGTTAATATACATGATAGATTTTATTGTTAAAAAAAATAATATAGCTATAAATTTATCAAGATACTAACAAAAATATCCAAGTTTCATGTCTTGATTTTCAGAAAGGTCAAAAAAGGCTAACAAATGTTTCCTCAGTCTTTTCGGTAGCATGTTTTCTTTGGTGGGACCTGGGAACTTATAAATGAAACTTATAAGATGAAAACTATGGTCTCGAGTGAGAAAAATGTAATTATAAAACCTTGTTTTAGGATTTTTTAAAGTGTTCTCGTACTGATTGAGGCATTGTACTGTATTAAAGTTACTTTTGCTTAACAACTTAAACAGATTACTTCTTAGAGGCTTTGAAGGAGGTTCTCTATGAGCCTTCCTACAGAGAGAAGATGAAGGAGTTGTCCAGCCTCCACAGAGATCAGCCCACAAAACCTCTGGAGCGAGCCATGTTCTGGATCGAGTTTGTCATGAGGCATAAAGGAGCGTCTCATCTTAGGACAGAGTCCTACAAGATGTCCACAATCCAGTACCACTCTGTTGATGGATTGGCATTCCTGCTGGCAAAAGTTCTGCTTCTCTTTATAGTTTTTATTTCTGTGGTTAAATGTGTCTGGAGGAGAGCATTTCGTAAAAGCAAAGCCAAACAGAAATAAAAAACATGTTCTTAAACATCTACAATTCTACAACAAGTATCAGGTTTTTTAAATATAGGTAACTATGTTGTTACTTTCATGATTCTGTAGTGCTAAAGAAAAGCTTTAACAGCTTTCCTAAAAATGTCATATTCTCAGGAGTTTACTTGGTAATCTGTTTTATTTAGCAGAAGTTTGGACTGCTAACATTTTGTATTAGGTTTGGTGAAATCGTTTTTTGTGTGAAATATTTTTAGGGTAATCATCTTAAAACTTTTACATATTACATTTCTGCTTTCTTCTTTTTTTTCTTTTTTTTTTTTTTCTTTTTTTACAAACCACTCTGTAACATGTAAATCAAACTGTTACAATACCTCTATAACTTCTACCTTTAAGCTGAAGTATTATATTTGCAACCATCTGATTCTAGTTTTTCAGGTTAAACAAATTGCATAAATATTTTGTGTTACAAAAAATAAATGTACAAATTCAAAGAATCATCAGTGGCTGAAAAGGGGATATCTTTATTGTACTATATGCCGGTTTAGATACATTTTTTTAGGATTCAGGAAAATCCACATATTTTCATGTTCTTTGGAGTCCTAAAGCTTAGAAATTACTTTGTAACCCGCTTCAGACTGATATTTGTCAATCACCTGTTTTTTCTTCTATTACTGATCTTTGTTTTTATTATGGCATGATGTAATTTTTGAAATCATAAATGTAAAACTGATTTTATATTGTTCTAATATTTTGTGTTTGATATTCAAAAATGTTTTAATGGAAAAGAAAATAACTGTTTTAGGGGTGACACACTATAGAACAAGAAATCTGCAACATGCAAACTCTCTTATAAACCAAACATTTATAAATTATTCCAACATCAATATAAAGGGTGCAGTAGATCAATGTTAGAAAGCATATAAAAAACCACAAACCCGAAAAACTTTGAAAACAGCTGTAGTTTAAAGTGCATGGCAGTATATGTGCAGTTTGGTTTTTTTGTTTTAGCTGCACAGGGTTCCATGTCTTCGTACTAGATTTAAGCATCATTCACACTTTTTAGGCTGAAACTGTACATTATAAACCAGTTAAAGTCATTTGTGCCCTAGAAAGTTGTTAGTACTTACAATATTACACAAAAAAATTGTTCATATACAAGTGTCCTCAAGTTGATGGAAGTCTTTTGTGAAGACTTTCAAATCTAATATCTTTGTATCTCCCATGGTGATCTCTTTTAGAGATGACCAGGCTGACCCTGCTGACCCTGGCAGCATTGCTCTGCTCATCATCCCTAGTAAATGGAGGGAAGGTCCTAGTGTTTCCAGTCGACGGAAGCCACTGGGTCAACATGAACGTCATCATTGAAGAGCTTCACGCCAGGGGCCATGAAGTAACCGTGCTGCGACCATCTGACACTTGGTACATAAAGTCAGAATCCCCTCACTACAAGGCCATTACTGTAAACTCAACAGCTGGATTTGACAAGCAGAACTTTGGGTCATATGTCATGAACACTATTAAAATGAGGCGTTACGGTTCTTCAATTTGGTTGCGCCTTGCCCTAGAGTATGATCTGTTGCAAACCTTTTATCAATTAGGTAAGCAAGTGCTTCAATTGGTGGAAGGTATTTTCGAGGATGAAGCACTGATGCAGAGTCTCCGTGATGCCAAATATGATTTGGTTCTTACTGATCCTGCCATTGGTGGAGGTGTGCTAGTAGGGCATCGTTTGGGTCTTCCACTTGTCTTTAATGTCAGATGGACGATTCAGGGTGAGGGGCATCACGCTATTGCACCTTCCCCTCTCTCTTATATCCCAATTCCAGGATCTGAGCTGACTGACAAGATGACATTTATCCAGCGGATTTACAATGTCCTTTACTACTTCTTTACATGTTTCCAAATTTCATATATTGTGGAACCACTGTACAAACCCTTTGTCCATCGTCACTTTGGCAGTGATATATATTATATGGAGTTGTTTCAGGCAGCTGACATCTGGCTGATGAGGAACGACTTCACCTTTGAGTTTCCAAGACCAACCATGCCAAACATCGTCTACATGTCAGGGTTTCAGTGCAAACCCTCCAAACCTCTCTCCAAAGAGCTGGAGGAATTTGTTCAGAGTTCTGGAGAACATGGAGTCATTGTGATGACATTGGGGACGTTGGTGGAAAAACTTCCAGAAGACCTGACTGAGGCCATCGCTGCTGCTTTTGCTGAACTTCCCCAGAAGATAATCTGGAAGCACAAAGGAGAGATACCCTCCACTCTTGGCAACAATACCTTAATCTTGGACTGGTTACCCCAAAACGACCTCCTGGGTCACCCCAAAACCAAATTGTTTGTGGCTCATGGAGGTACCAATGGAATGCAAGAAGCAATCCATCACGGCGTCCCCCTGGTCGGCTTGCCTCTAATGTTTGATCAGCAAGACAACTTCTTCAGGATGGCATCAAGAGGCGTGGCCAAAGTCCTGGACATTGCAACTGTGAATAAAGACGTCTTCTTGGAGGCTTTGAAGGAGGTTCTCAATGAGCCTTCCTACAGAGAGAAGATGAAGGAGTTGTCCAGCCTCCACAGAGATCAGCCCATGAAACCTCTGGACCGAGCCATGTTCTGGATCGAGTTTGTCATGAGGCATAAAGGAGCGTCTCATCTTAGGACAGAGTCCTACAAGATGTCCAAAGTCCAGTACTACTCCATTGATGTTTTAGCCCTCCTGCTGGGAGCTGTTCTCGTACTCTTTATTATGCTTATTTCTGTAGTTAAATGTTTCTGGAGTAGAATATTTAAAAAAGGCAAAGCCAAAAGGGAATAATTAGTATGATCCTAGACCTAGTAAATAATTTTTTTTGCCATTATATCAGTGTTTCAGATCAATCAGAGAGAAAGCTTCAATGATAACCCTTATAACTAATCAAAATTTCCTTTGTCACAAAAATGAACAATAGTTCAGTCAGAAGTCTCTGTATAAGCCACATAAGTCCAATCAGCAAATTCTGTTGCAACATAAAGCTTTTGAGTTTACCCATAGGACAGGAAAAAGCTAACAAGGTACCCTATCATCCGTTTACTTTTAGGCTGCTTAGATTAGAAGCAAAAGCCAACATGTTGGTGATTTACAAATGTGATTTTCTGAAGCATGACATTTAAAGAAGGAATAATGAAGGAAAAGGATGTTCTAATAATTTACTGGTTTATTAGAGGACACTCAGAGACAGGTCTGAAAGAAACAGAAATGATTTATACTCACGGTCATATCAGAGATCATCCCACTTTTACGTAATCATCGTGAGAAATCCGTTTCTTTTTTTTGTGATGTTTATGTTATATTTATGATTTCAATTAATTTATATATTTTTTTGTAAAGTGCTTCGAGATGACATGTTGTGAATTGGCGCTATATGAATAAACTGATTCTTGATTCTTTTTGTGAAGAGACGGTTGACTAAATTGCTCAACAATTTTAAAATCCATTTAAATGTTTTTTCTTTTAAACAAAAAAAATAATCATTTAAATTTGAGATACTGTTGGGTTTCGGTTAGTTAACCTTTCACACAAAAATCTGATGGCAGTAAAATTTTATTAGTCGTATAAACTATCACACAAATAAACATTGCAATTGAGCAAAAACTGATGCATTTACATATTAGAAATGTAAATAAAAGTACAGAGATTTACTAAAGAAACAAATATATCGCAGTATTACTCTAAGGTCCTTTATTCAACTTCTTGTTCTAGATGTTTTGCGACTTAAGATACCTTTACCTTTATTTTTCTAAAAGGAACATGTAATATAGCGAGCATAAGTAGCAACAAACAAAAAAGAAAACTACAACTCACTGTGAGTCTGAGGAGATTCTCTAGCAGTATTCAGTTTCTGGCTGTCATGTTTCCCTTCAGCTCCAGTACTTTTGTGTTGCAGAGACGATGGACTGTGAAGAGACAGGATGACCAGAAATCAAACTGCAGGCAACAGTAAAAGGAAAACAATCTTGGTTCTTTCTTCTATTCTTGTATTCCTAGCTCATATTTATGTGAGGCACTTTAGCAGATTCTTACTTTCAAATCATTTTACAACAGAGTTATGTTTTTGCAGTTTTGTTCAGTTTAAAACCCCAGATTTAAATGAAAATTGTATTTGCAGTTGAAAATATTTGGTAAGATAAAACATTTTTGCAGTGTAGTTAACTTAAAACTACAGCTGTATAACTATCAGAATCTATTTATTGCCATTGCCAGTAAAAGCAGGTTCACAGACTAGGTAATTGTTCTGATATGGGACTGATAAATAAAATAAAATAAAATAAAATGTACAAAAAAGGTGCAAAGGTGCATACAGTTGCTGTGTTAAACTACAGTCTTTCATCTATTGTGCATGAGACTCATGGCTGAGGGGAAGATGCTCCTCTGATGATCTGAATGGACCAAACGCAGCATCATTGATCTCTTTTACAAAATAAAATCTCCACAAATATGCATAAATGCTGTAAACCCAACAGAAAAAGAGTTAAAGAATAACGCAAAGAGTGAACCTCCAACTGCTCGTGCAGACCCGCTCCTCTCTCTGGTTTGATGATGCTCTGAAGGTCGTCTCCAGGAAACCGAGGGGCAGCGTCCTGTTAACCGGCCGGATGATCTGGGCTCTGCAGGCCAGCGTCAGAGTCGCCTGGCTGCCCACGTAGTAGTGAACAAGCGCCGGGATGGAGTCAAAGGTCTCCCCTTCCAGGCTGTACTCCACCCGGCCGCTCGTCTTTCTGGACTGAAGCAACGTCCTCCTGATGGGAAGGTGAAGGGTCTCCTGCTCCCAGTGACAGGTGAGGATGAAGCCCCCCTGACTCGACGGAGCATCTCTGAGGAGGAAATCACCTTGGTTCACCACCAAACTCTCTGACACCTGCAGACACAATTAATCCATCCAAAGCAAAAGATCAGCAGAGCTTTCTGGTGTCTTCTTTTGTTCCAAGTTAAGGGAATACAGGCTGTCCCAACAAAAACATGAAATTATTTACAAAGATCTAAGTTAAGTCTACTGAAATAAAGCAGTTTTAAAAGTAAAATCTAACAGAAGATGAATAATTTAAAACTAAAATAAGGTTCAAACATTTTAGTGTCATCTTCAGAAGGCTGTGCGTTGAAAGACTTCTGAAACTAGACAGATAAGAGAAATGCCTGCACAACACACAAACACACAAAAATGTTTTCAGTCCATAGAGTAATATTTTCATACAGTTAGAACAAACCTCCCATGGTACCGGCCCGTGGTACCAGGCGTGGCTCTTCAGGTTGGCGCTGCTCAGCCTCAGCTCCTCCTCCAGCTGCTTCCTCAGCTTTTCTGACGGCGGCTCCAACCAGAAATTCTCCTTGGAGAACTTAAAAGGCATCACAGGAGCAGAATTAGACACAACTCTAGCAATCAAACTAAAAAAAGAATTAAAAAAAAGACAAAAAGCTCAGATGTGAGAATAAATGTTGGGTTGTGGCATCTCCTCTGCAGCCAAACTGCATTCACTCTTCTCTGCTTTCATTTATTTTATTATACAACTCAGTTAGGAAGGGGAAAGGGAGGTAGGATGGACATCTCTGGCATTCCCACACTGGCATTCACATCGACGGCACCAAAGGCCCGAAGCTACACCCAGAACATTGGAGTCCTGGTCTCGTCACCCTGGCAACGTCATTGTGAGATTGGCTCATCACTCAGCAGCTACTGTCCAGCGTGTCTTTGTACAAATACAACAAGCTAAAGAAGCTACTGTATATCAGTAGTTTATGTTGAGGATGAGCTGGGAATGGTTCAGCCTGACACCCCCAGACACACACAGACACACACCCCAAATACACAGACTCAACGGTTACTCCCTCTGAATCGGAAAGCTGGAAGGTCCTAATATGGGTAGAAATACAAACTATGTGTGTGTTTGTTTTAGTACAGTTGTATATATTTCATATATAAGATCAACGTTATAATTTTCACCTACAAGCAAAGATCATTTATGGACAGAGAGAACACGTTCTGAGTTTTTGGCAGCTCTACTACTTAGTTAGTTAGCGTTAAGACTTAAGTTAAACTATGGTAAAGGTTAGGGTTGGGAAAAAAATGGTGAGAGTTAGAGTTTGGGACAATGTTTGGATCAGGCATAAATGTAGCAACAACAATGAACGGTTACATCAACACAAAGTCCTCAGTTGGGCAAAAGTAAAAAAGTGTGTGGTTAATTTGCCTAATGATCATGCTTATAAATCATTTGTTGCTGAGCATCTCATTTTAAGAACTACCTGTTTCTTAATCATCCAATTAGAAGTAAATTAATATTCTCTCAGTTCAGTTTCCTCCTACTTTCTGAAGTGCAGCTGTTGTTTGTCTCCAAAGCTCCAGATCACATCTTTTCTAACTTAGTGGCAGAAAACGAGGAGACGTTAAACCAGAAGTACATAAAAAAAGTAACAAGGAAGGAAAAAGTTGTGTTTACACAATAAAAGAATGAAACAAAAAAGAGGATCTCAAATATACTCACTTTCACGTACTCTCCATTGCAGTTTGTCACTTTTGAGAACCTGAAAAAATAAAAAAAGGCATAAAGTTATTTCCATCAAACTTGCAATTATTTAAACTAGACAACATGTGTTTATTAAATGGCCAAACATTGGAAATCCCTTGCTAACATGCAGACGTGTGAAGGGTGCATTTATTATTTGACAGCTAATGCATTCCCTTTAGATCAATACCAAACTTTGAGGTTTTTGTTTTTTTTACTGACTGTTTTCTGGCTGTTTTGACTGGCTGATGACCTCTGTTGCTCATTTTTGGTGCACTAGATTCCTAAAAATCGAAAGTATTTGTATACTCATCGCTGGTCTGGACCAAATTACTAATCTAAATCTAAACGGAATCCTTGCCTCTCTGTGCTTTACCGTTTTTGTCAGATAATATATTGAAATAACAGTAAGATGGAAAAAAAAAAAAGAATGCCATACAAATTCATACAAATTCATCTAGAAATATTACAAAACAACTGACTTCTCCTTCTTAGCCTTAAGACATGAGTTTTTCCGTCTTATCCTTCAGGGAAGGTAAAAAATCTTCACCTCTTTTAAGACTAAAAAAGGAAGTTTAGCTCTAGTTTATTTCTATAGAGCCAAGAGAAGAGAAAGTTCATCTCAAGGCCCTTTCCATGACAAATGCGTCACTATATATATATAAAATCCAGAAAACAGCTCCATAGATTTCTATAGCTATCTTTTAAAGTTAATCAACACCACCGCCGCATAACAGCTCCCCTTAATGCCCTCAGCTCTTCAAAGAACAAATTTTCTTAGACCCCTGCTCCCCACACCTCTTTCCAACAGATAAAAGAGATGTTCTCCAAGGCCCTCATTTGGTACAGCCCGACCCCCTTAAAGAGTTTGTCCAAGAAGTTGACACGGAGAACATATCTGTAATATCCTAATGTTCTAGTCCTTACAATCGCCTCTACCTTTGTGTCGTTTTCTCCCGATGCCTTACTCCCCAAGAAAAAAAATTATGACGTGGGCGATGGACGGTTCTGAAGAAGTGTCATCTGAGGAAAACTGGCATGAGCTTTTGGTCATCAAGCTGGCCCTCGAGGAATGGTGCCGTTGGTTGGGGGCGCAGAACACCTGGTACTCGTTTGGAACAACCATAAAACTCTACCTTACCTTCAGTACGCCATGAGACTCAATCCCAGACAGTGTAATTGATCCCTTTTCGTTTCACAGTTTAACTTCTCAATTTCATACAGGACCAATACCAAAAACCTCAAACTAGATGTCCTCTCACGCCAGTTTTCCTGATATGACACTCTTACGGAACCTTCTAACATCCTGCTCTCCAGTTGCATAGTTGGTTATGATCTGAGAAATCAAGGGGATCATCCAACTAGCTCTCAAAACTGAACCTGACCCCAGACCACCGTCGTAGCCAATCATTTTTGTTCCCTTATTAGTCTGTTCCGAAGTCATTTACTGCTTCCCCACAGCCAAGTTTACCGGACAGCCAATCTCATCTCACATAAGTTCTAGTGGCGCAAGAATATCTGAGAACATGATGAGGTCTGTTGAACCTGTGCAAGAAACAAGCCCAACAAAAAAACATCCGTTTGTCTACTTCAAACCCTGAACATCCCGAAACGCCCATGGAACAAGAAAATTGCTGACATACAATGCCAACCTTCTCCCTAGTACACTCTTGGACAACAGGTATGGCTTTCCTCCCAAGATATCCCTCTTAAGTGCATCTCAAAGACACCCTCACCCAGATACATAGGTCCCTTTCCTGTCGATTGTCCATTTGACTCCAACAGCCAACTTTTAATATATCCCTGTCAAACCTGTCCAGACTTGCAAGTTGTTAAAAAAAAGTCGTAAAACCATGACACAGCCACACTCCAGCATGGTCTCACTAACTAGGAAAGCCACGCAAACCTTTTGTCAAGCTAAAAAAGGGAATCCTATCTTTTGTTGATTAATAATATACACATCTAGAGGCCATTTACTCTTCCAGTTAACAACAAAATGCTTTATGACAATAAGCTACAAACATTAGCGAAGTTTGCTGGTCACAGGTTTTATACCGTCAAATAGTCATTTAGCCAGAGGTTAACTGGGATGATTCACATTAGTGTTAATCTGAGCTAAATAAGATATTATTTACCAAGAACTGAGTGTTGCAACTCTGTTGTAACAAGACACTAAGATGCATCTGAAATAGGACTAGGAATCAGCTATGCCTTTCTGTCTCATATCTGTCCTCTTGCACAACTTTCTACCAGCAGCAGTGAGTCCATTCGACGCCCAGCAGCAACAACTTGCAACAAAACAAACGTCTCCAGGGAGGAGGGGAATTTTTCTCCCACCAAAGTCACACTTATTACAGTGGAAAGGAAATCACCCAAGGTGCAACATCTTCATCCCAGCAGTGGTGACGCGTTGACTCAGAGAAACAATGCAAGCTGGCAGAGAGAAACGTCTTCTCTTTCAGCTGCTCCGCTCTTCCTCAGCTAGCTGCATACCTCAGTGCGTCAGGGGAGCCGACCTTTCGTTCCCAAACACAAACTTTTAAGTGCAAACGGCACAGACGTGAGCTGAGCCTCCACTGAGCACACAATGCAAAATCTAGGCTTCCCACCGGTGTTTGTCCAGTTTGTAAGGTTTAGGTCCATCGTTAAATAACTTTCATCAGTCAACAGTGATAAAGCCCTTCAGATAGAGCAGGCATGTGTAACGAACAAGCTATATTATCAGATTATTCTCTGGCAAATGTAGATTTCAGGAAAATAATTGTTAACGCCAAAATCTCATACTGAATCTGTGATTCCAACCGTAAAGTTTTGGAGGTAATCATCAAAGATAAACGCTTAGAAGAGGAAACATGCAATTTTATGAAAAGTTTGAGTGGAACAGTGCCAACAACACATTACAGAACAAAACGAGGCTCAACTCGGGCACCCCAGAATGACATCACTTGTGGTCAACTGAACAAAGAAACATTAAACATGCATAGCATTAGAACGTGCGACGGTCTGCTGAAAAAACTCAGCAGCTGATTTTCCCTCTTTGTGTCTCTGTTCTGTGCAGTAAGAGTGAACACTTAGTGCGATCACATCATTCTGATTGCGGTCAACTGACCTTACTGCTACGGTCTGCTCGATGTCAACAGGTTGCATTTCCTCCTCTAGTGGCCAGAGGCTTACTGGCGGTAAACAACCGGTCTGTTGCAACATTAAACTTATAGCTCGGTTTTAAAAGCAAGATAGCCTTAACCACTTTCAGAGCTTAGCTGTTCCGTTAAGGGTGCTAACGGCACTCCACACCAACACACTTCCATATTTGTCGCTTACTTTTGTTCTAGTATAACTTCGTCTTCTGTGGCTTTTTTTGTTTTGTTTTGGAAATTTCATTGCACCCATCTGGAGCAATGACTAATAAACAATTCTGGTTGTGATACAGATATGTAGTACCTGGCTCTTATTCTCCCAGCTGGGGTGTACTTAGCTTTTCCTCACAGACGTTTTCCATTGTGGCATGAGTAACATTATCGACAGAGATGCTGCTGCCAGAAACCATCTCCCTCTCCTTACATTAACTTTATCCCTAAAAAAAACTCCCTCAGTTTGTTTTGTGTCTGTTTTGGCTTTTCAAGCCTCCAGTCAGTCGTTGCAGAGCCGTTCACACTCGCTGGTGAGCTGTTTATCTGAGCAACATTGATTTATTACTCTCTTTAGTTTTATGTTTCTCTAAACTAAACCTGGTGGCTGAATCATTCAAGACATTACACAAAGATTTGCTCTTACTCTATATAAATGATAACTCATCCACATACAGGTCATACACTTTTATTATTTAAAAAATAATAAAAAATAATAAAAGCTAATTTCAGCTACAGGTCATGACTTAGTTTCGTGACAACACAGCTGAACACATGAATTCAGAGTGCTAGAGAGATCCACAGGAAGCTGAAGTCCCTCTCTGCCTCGAGGCTTCGTTCCCCAAACCACCATCAACGTTTACAGCATTTCCTGCTCCTCGAGCCAGAAGCTCTTTAACCGCAAACCAGCATTCAGATACCGAGCCTCACTCTGTGGGCCCACTTTCCCATTAAAACCCAATACTGGGACATCTCTAAAAGCTGCTGACAATAAGCACAAAAAAGAGGAAAAACAATCAGTTACCGTTTATAATAAAGGTCAGAATAGCCTCAATAACCACTTTTGCTGTGATTGGTCAGTAAAATGGATACAGAAATGCCTTAAGGACCGTTTCACCAACCTCAGCAGCTTTTTACTCTGGATCAGGGGAACAAAGAGAAAGTTAGAGGGGTTAAACGTTTAAAATGATGATAAATAATATTACAAATTATTGTGAAACAGAAAACAGGGGTTCTTTTTTTTTGGTTACAAGAACAATCTGAAGGCCACAAGTCTACAAAAGATCTACTAAAATCAGAAAGTAAGACGCAGCATAAATATATGCTTATATGTTCAAAACATCTCCATCCACTTTCAAATTTTTAAAATCATGACATAAATGTGAGATTTAAGCAATGATGTTTACCCACTTTCCAGGTTTATTTGTTATTTTATTTTATTTGGTATTTGCAATGTATTAAATTAAACGAAGATTCAACAGGAACCCAGAAAAACGAGCCAAATTTAAATTAAAACATTATTTTAATTTTAATATTTGTCTCAATAGTTGTTTTAATGAGATCCATATCTGCTTACTAGTCATTATTGGTGCTGCATATTAAACAAACTAAAATACTTTCATTTTAGATATGGTACCAATAAAATACATAGTTTTAATTAATATTATTGTTATAATTATAAATCTATGGACTATCAGATACATTTTAACTTTGCAATTTTTAGCACGATGATTATCAAATGTCTTTTTTATATATCTGAACTTTAACATTATCTGGTCACTTTTTGTTTCTTTTACAGATAAATCAAAGTTTTATGTCAGAAGGTTTTTTTTGTCACAGTGAGATTTCCAGCAAACTGAGTTTTTCTTCTTCTTCTTCTGCGTCAGTTTTTGACTAAAGTATCAAATTCCTCCTTTCAATACAAATTTTACTTTCTATGGCCCCCAAACTAAGCAGGTTTCACTGAGAGACCATGAACACAATCAGGTGTAGTTTACAGTGAAGCTGCAGATGTTCGACCTGTCGCCGCCAGCCGAGCTGAGCTCACCCTCCCCTGGTCTCTTGGTCTGGACCAAAGCCACCGACCCGGACCTGGCTCATGTTTCCCGGCAGCAGGATAGTCCTCAGCGCTCCTGAATATCAGCTGTGCACAAACATTACGGTAACGGAGCAGCAGGGTCGCCTTTTACAGTCGAACAAAATGAAAGCAGGACGACATGAGAGACATTGGGTTTTACATTAGTATCAGGCCCAGCCAAAAAAAACTAACAAACACAGTCTTCATAAACAAATAAAACCTTAATTTACAGCAGCACATGCGAGATGGTTGGATCTACATTTCTCTGACCACTTATTCTTAGTCTCCTGTTTTTATTCTCCATCTATCCAGTTTGCATTAGATACTTCTATCTTAACTGTAAACCTTATGTTTCGTCTGAGGATTCGTCTCTCCATAGAATCAATGCCTGGTCTGGTTCTGTAAGCTGTGACACCTTCCAGGAGGAGACATCTAAACCACCACTAATGAAAAACTACAGTTTATGGTGAAGTCAGACGTTTTGTGTCAACATATTTGTTTAGCATATGAATTCTATTAATTAAAGTGCTTTGAACACTATTATTTGCCACAGAAAAACCAAACTGACTGTGGATGATAAGAGCAGAAGGCCCCGCTTGGGGCTGGTGGCTTGCTGGGTGTTTTTTTTCCTTTTTTGTTCCTGTTTGTATCACATGACGATGAGGTTGCAAGGATTTTAATTCGGTCTCCAGACAACAAACAACATTTCGAGAAGTCGTGTTCATTTTTCTGTGTGGTTATAAAGCTTTCAGCTTTTTTTTTTTTTTTTTTTTTTTTACCAATCGTGACATAAGTGCTAACATTTGCTAAGCTAGCCCGACGAGCCGATTAGAAGTACGAGCGAGGGGAACAACATCTCAGTATAATTTTAGAAATTCTAAACCAGCTGCTGAGATCAGATACCTGCCATAAATACCCCAAAACTGTTGATGGACATTTCTTTTCCGAACGCCAAAAACAAGCAATAGAGATTTAGCACCCTGTGCCTCCCCGAATGAAATGCCATCCTGGGTGGACAGCCATATTGCCAACATTAAAAACTGCCATTTGCCAGTTTTTGTTCTTTTCTAAAGAGCTGTAAAAGCTATATAAATGCATCAGCTGTCGGACTGATAGTGGCATCAGCACTGGTAAGTCAGAAGGTATTAAAAGCTGGAATTTATGCATAATCTAATTTGGTAAAAATACAGGTACATATAAACTTGACTTAAAGTACAAAGTAAACTAAAGCTTGTTCCTCTTTTCGAGAAACCCATCAGTGTTCCCACCTGCCATCCGTCTCCACTTCCTCTGAAACCCGTGTGGCTTCCTGCTTGTCGGCCTGCAGGGCGCCGTGGCTGCGTCCTCGTTCAGAAATCGGGTCCATCAGCACATAAACGTCCTGCCTTGTGGCCCCGTTTGACGGCTCATGTTGCGCAACGGGGACCTCTGACAGATCTCTAAAGGAGGTGGCAGGTGCTGGGGTCAAAGGTGAGGCTCGGCCAGGCGCAGCCAAAGCGGGCTGAAGCTGCTCCGTGCTGGCGGAGCTGAGGCCGGACAGAGCACCGAGCAGCGGCGAGTCTCGAACTCGTTCCCCTGCCTCCAGCTTCATCCCCTCGGTGCTGCCTGCAGCCCTCAGGCCCCTGAAGCTCTTCTTCTGCTTGTCGCTGCGCGGCACGGTTCCCACATGGGTGTACATGTCGCTGGAGCGGGCGTAGCCTGACTCCATGCTGTAAGCCGACTGATTCTCCGCCGCCACTCGTGTGTCTCCACTGAGACTCCCTGTCATCTGAGAGGCTGCCTTGTTGTTGCTTCTCTCCGATGGGCGGCGGGAGGAGAGGTTGCTGAGACTCCCAAACCATTTGAAACCTGAAGATGGGGAACCAGCTCATTAGGCTTCAAAGACACATCCTTTTTTCATCAACACTTCTCCACATTCACACACCAGAGGCATCGTCTCAGTCAAACTCGTTCTTTCGTTCTTACAGCCAGTAAGGGGCCTGCTGGGGAACAAAATGCTTAGATTGGTGCTAAATTTCACACTTTACCAACCTTTTACCTACTAATATCAAGACTCTTGTCTATATAAAGATGATTTTTCAGTAATGAATCATCATTAGTCTTTGTTTAGAGGAATTTTTTTATGCACAACATAGGAATAAACAAACTGAAGCTAATGAAAAACAAACATCTAAACTAATGAGCTAATGATGAGGATGAAGAGGAGGAAGGCAAAATAGGCAGACAGATATCGTAACATCCTGATAAAAGAGTTAAAGTTAATACAAATAATGAAGTGAGAAAATAAAAAAACTGTTATTAACGAATAAACAAATAATAGAAAATTCAACGTTTAACACAACTTGCTCTTAAAGGCTTTTCATTAGAAAATGTAACCAAGTGCACTAAACTAATTTAAAAACAATGTGAAAATCCTAAAGCAAGCACTTAAAATTATCAATTTTCTGTTTTACTTGTTTCAATTTTATCATGATCTGTAGTGTTTGTGTTAAAATGTCATTATTTACTCAGATTTTTTAATGCTTGGTATTAATTCTCTCGGGTATCTTTTGTTTCTTTGTTTTTCTCTAGCCACCGTTTGAATTTCTCACTTACCTGCCAGAAATATGTTAAACATATTAGCTTACCTCTAACTAAAGAATCATGTTTACATTGATGGTACTGTTTACTATTCTATATTTTCATCAATATAACTTATTATTAGCATTAAAGTAAATGTAATTATCATTCCGACTCTAACAGATGCTTTTTAATTGGACTCTCAGCAAACAACACGAACAAGCCGGGGGACTATAGTTATTATGGGACTTTACTTTTTTTATGAACTATAGGGTTTTTCTGGCAAGTAAAAGCAAAAGTAGAAGTAAAAAAAAGGAAGGAAACATTCTATCCGTCCTAAATAATCTGAGTCTCTGATAGGAGCACAGCAGCTGGCTGACTGGTGCGACGACCTGCTGCTTCCCTCCGGCTCCTCATTGAAAGCTTTAACATGTTAATGACGTTTAGAGCTGGAGATCTTCAGCTTGTTTCCTGTCGCAGACTCTATAAAGAAAGGATCCCTAAGCAGTAATCAGAAACAACTGTAACCTCCCGACTGTCGGCACCAAAATCACAAAAAACAAAAACAAAACTAACACAAAAAAAACAAACACCTGAAAAAGTTTAATTAATCACCTGCAGTTCATGAAACATTTGGATTACATGCAAACGTTTAGTATTTTTGCGACAATAAAAAAAACTAAATGTTCATCTCTGCGGTCAAATAATATATATATATATATATATATTAAATATATATGTCATTAGTATGTTGCTATTATGTTTGTAATAATAGATTTGGTTGTGTATTTTTATAAAAACGCACATGTATAGACTGAAAAATGAAATCAAACTGTAGAATGAAGTCTGATCAACCTGTGCATTAAATTTGATTTTAAAAAAACGATTGAGTTTTCCTGGCATGTTTTTGTGCATTTGTCGTTCAGGTTTGCATACAAACTGGATTTGGAGACATTTTTGATGCGACTGAAATACAAACTTAAAATGGCTGCAACCTCAGTGCTTCACCATTTGGACCTCAACAAGGGTTCAAATCAACTTTTCACTGATAGTCTAAAACAATTATAATAACTTACATCTAAACAAACAGTAATTACGCCATTTCACGTTACAAAAAAAGTCTTAAAATGTCCAAAATTAGTTTTTATTGGGGCTTCTGCCGCCACAAAACCAGACAAATCTGTGACTCGCTCCTATAACAAACCAAAAGCCACCCTCATAAGTTATTTTTTTCGACTTTGTTGATGAAAAACATTTGACTTTTGGCAATTCTTTAACAGAATTGGTTGATTGAGATGTTAAACAAAACAGGAAGGTCTTCATTTTTGTTGAACACAAACTGCGTATGTTATATATGCATTATTAAGGTAAGTAGGCATACTTGGAAGTGGCTTGTTTTAATGTTACAACAGCTTTGTTATGCAGGAAATAAGTTAGAAACAAGGAAATTTGTTAGAAAACAGATTACATGAAAAATCCCCAATTTTGTCCATTTAAATTCAAATGTGCTCTGAAGTTGTGTTTTGAAAATATAACTGAGAATGTTAAACCAAGTAACAGTTATCTGACGTTAGACTTAATGTGACTTTCACTGACAGAAATATGAGGAGCATCTCATCTCCAGCTCATAACTTTATTTTCTTAGTCGTCGTTCATTAGAAAACCATAAAGAACCGTCAACAATCTCTGATTTCAGCAGCACAACAGATGAACCAACAGAGTGAACTTCCTCTGGTGCAATTTGAAACTCCTTAGAAGGAACTTAAAATTACCTAGTTTCTCTGTTTGGACGATTTAACACCTTAATAAATTTAAATCGAGGTTTGAACGTCTTTGGCACGTGGGAACCAAAGACACAGACAAATATAGACACACAAACAGAATCCGTGACTAGAGATGACTGCAGACTGCTCCTCAAGAAATAAAAGATCCAATGAGCAATCTCTGACATCCAAAGGTCAGGACTTTAACAACATTGTAAAAACCACAGGAGCGCAGAAGTGAATCATCCTTTGATTGATGGTTCATCGCAGGTTTTCAGCTCTTCAGGAACCACCAAGTAAAAAACAAAAATCCTCTTCTCAGCAGATTTTTCCGAATTAAGCAAAAAAAGCAGATTTGTGTAATTTACAGACTAACAAAACTGCACGACGTCTAAAATTAAGATTGATGTTGCGAATGTTTAGACAGAGTCAATCATCATCCTTCAAGCAGGAAGTCCACAGCTATGCAAATAAGGCAAAGGTATCATCTAGCAACTTTCGATAATAGCAACTTCCCTCGCTCAGGGCTTTGGCAACAGTTACTTGTAGCATTACAGATAGCTACTATAAATAATCTGCAGAGGTAAAAACATAATCACAATCTACTTTTTCACAGGAGATGCTGACAAAGGTCTGAAACAATAAATAAAAATAGCGTTCAGGTAAATTTAAGGCTGTTTTGAATGAATATGTCCAAACAGGACGTCATGTTTGACTTAGTGTAAACTTCTACTAGAGAGTGTTACACGTGCGTCAAAGAAAACCAAACAAATGGGAACAAATAGGGTCTTGTTGACTCGCTGCCCGAAGATTCAAACTCTAAACTGGTTCTTGGCCAAGTTGTCTATTATGCTAAACGAAGAATTCATGGGTCAGAGATTAAACTGCCCGACTAACATCAAGAACAGGGAAAAAAAGTCAGGTAATGGAGGGAAAATCTCCAAAGAAAACTCGTGATTGACTTATTATTTATCATACCCGACTTTGTGTGATTTAAAGACAAAATAAACAACCTAAAGCTGCAACATGGCCAAACATCAAGATTCAGATTACGAAGGGAAAAACACAGCTATGTGTTGTTATCTCCTGCAGACATGCACTGTCTTCTCTTTACTCAGCCGAGCCACTGTCCCTTCAAACCGCACAAAGAACACCCTGTGCTCCTTTTACAATGATCCGAAGGATAATTGTAAGTGGAACAGCGGACAAAGACGCCGTACAAGCAGCCAGACAAGTGTCAATTCATCACACTCTGTCAGGGGATTACACAAATACTCACATCAGCCCCGTTTCTCCAAACCATCAGATACGACTTCTCTGTTTCCACTTGACTGCGTTCTTCAGTAAAGGCGGGCTTTACTTCCAGTGAAAGGGACTGGACAGCTCTGTTTCTGCCACTGTGCTCTATCTCCTTTACTTAGGAGTTTTCTATAAAGATGGAAATGTTTAAATTCTCAAAAAATAGAACCAATCTGTTGGTTTTAAAATCAATGCTTCATAGTCAGACGTTTCAGCCGTCGTCGAGTTCGCAGACAAAGAGAGAAACAATAAAAAAATGTAGAACGTAACATTCTCTGTAGCATTCTCACAGAAAGTTACACAGTTTTGTGTTTAAAGTTGATCTGGCCTATAAATATATATATATGTATAAGAAAAACTGTTGTCTTAAAATGTATACACCAAAAAATGAACTCTTTATAAAACTACTGTTTCAAAGTAAAACACAAAGCATATGTGTTAGCAGAGGCTAACTCTGTTCCTTTACTGAATTTCTACTAAATAACGACCTGAATTTCTTCAAGATTATCAGTACCAGAAGAAACTAGGAGGACGTTTTAGTTACATTAGTTCTAAGCCTAACCCAATTTAACATCAGGTCCTGAAAGTTTGGATCTCGGACAGCAACTCTAGTCTTTGGCAACAACATACACACTACAAATAGCTCAGATCATGTAGCGGCAACATTTATAACAGAAATGCTAAAAAGGATATTTTAGCTGTAGCATTTAAAAAATTATGACAGAAATAAAAAAATAAAAAGAATGATAATAACCAGGTAACGTTGTTTTATGATCAGTTGGTGCCTGAGCAGTTTAAGTGATCCTTTTTATATGGAGAGATGTTCTCAAGAAGGACATAAACTTAACTGAGTGGTCCTGAAATTAAGACTACAATTAAAATTCAAAATACGTGAAAGTCTAATGTTCAGGTACAACATTAAGGTTTTACCATTTCAGATTAAAGTATCTCTTTGTTTACATTCCTGTCACAAAACAGACAGACAGACTTTGTATTTTAGCCGTGATTTAAATTATCACACGTGAATTCATTGCTTTAACATATCATATTTTTGTATTGAACTGTAATACCTTTGAGTATTTGAGTAACAAATTCAAAACCCAATATTGGATAGATTGTTAAAAAATATAACTATAAAGTTATAAATAAATAAAGTGTAAAAGTTTTGCCGGTAGAATTAAAATTTTTAACATTATGAGTGAAGCAACAGAAAACCTTTGTGTAAAAAGTTTCCAAACTTAGAAAACAGGAAAAAAACGTCTCTTACCGTTTTTTCTTTTATTCATAGCTGTCAGGTTAAAGACACGCTGGTTCAGGAATGCGCCGTCTTCCACTTGATTCTACAGTTTGATGCAGGGCCTCATGCTTTCTACCACAGTGAATTTGCTTCCTGCCTTCTCAACACAACGGAAATGATTGAGGGTGTGAATATTACGTTACGTTTCACATTATGTTGATGCAATCAACAAAGAAGTTAGCGTCTTCAGTTTTTAGGATGACTGTTGGTGTGTGTGGAGTTTGTAAGGGCAATTTTTCAAACAAATGATGTATTCAAAAGATCCAAGAATATTGTAGCTCCACCATTAACAAATGCATGAACTAGTTTTAGGTTGTCCATGCGGGGGCGCCAGAGCTTCAGGCTATGGTCTTCCTGCACCTGAGGTAACAAGAACTAATCAAAACAAGAAAATAAGACTAATAATTATGAAAATGATTAACATAAAGGAAACGTGAATAAACCAAAAAATCGGAATAAACAAACCAGCTTAAGAACACTGGAAGGGGAAATATACTAACAGACGAATAATAACAATAACAATGAGAATAATAATAAATAAGAAGAAGAAGAAGAAACACGAGGAAAACAGGAGACGAGGAAGGAGCTAAACTATGAGGAATAACTAATTAAACTAAGAAGGAAGTAAGGGAAACCGGAGACTTCAAAGGAACAAAAAACCCTAAAGGAAATAACTGAGACAGGGAACAGAGGAGAGAAAGATGGGGGAGTAAGCACGGGAAACCAGAGATTACAAGGAAACAAAAAACCAAAAGTAAATACAAGGACGGGACCTGAGGAGAATAATGATGGGGAAAAGAACCAGCACAGAGAATCAGCAAGCAAGAGGGAAAAAGGCTTACAAGGACACGGTGGGGAAACGGCAGGAGTTGGAGCTGAGAGACGGGAGAACAGACGATGCAGCGATGAGTCAGTGAGTGAATGAGGCTTAAGTATTGAGGAACCGGGGTTGGATTGGTGGAGAAGAATATTAGATGATTAAGAACAGATGTGAATGATGATGAGAAAACAGATGAGGAAACACACAAACACACGTAAACACACACACAGGGAGGAAGAGAGAATAGAGAGCGGAGGAAAAAACTAGAGAACGCAAACAAAAACAAAGACTCAATCAAAGTAGAAAATAACCTAAAGAAAACAATAACTTAACAATATAAATAATGATAATAATAACAAAACAACACTTCAATAAAGAAACTGAACCAAACCAAAAACACAGATCACGACACATACAGATCAGGATAAAAACTGAAGAAATCATGATGATTCTCTGATTTTAAAACGTATTTTACCAAAGCAAAGGCAGGATTTTCCTATTTATTTGAGGTCTATAGCAGGTGAACAAACAGCAACACCTTCCTGTGGTGCAATTTTAAACTTCACGTAAGAATCTAAAAAATACTCAGTGATGCAGTTTTTATCTTCTTACTTGATTATTAAAATCTTAATGAATGAAAGCTTGAAAGCTTGAATGAAAGAACACTGTTCCCAAGGATCCACTGAGAACACTAAAAGTTATGGCTGCTCATTTGTCCTCATGGGGATGAAAGCCTGGTCCCCGTGAGAACAAGTGCTGTTTATGGGTCAGAGCTCAGTTTTAGGACTATGGTGTGAAGTGAGTTAGGGCTAGAATTACGGTTTGGCATGAACTGGTAACGATTTGGTTTAGGAATGGTTTAGTCTCAAGGTTAAGCTATAGAAATAAATGGATGCCAATGTAAAGCCACAAAAAAGATGAAAGACAACAAAAGGAGATCAACCAGAATTCATTTTTCTCCAAGAGAGATGTGAAAACTGTAGCGTGTAATTATCACCTTGTTAGCTTAGCTACAGACGAGTGTTAACCTGTATTTCACTGTCTCTGTCATCTGCTCTTTTTTACTATTACAAAAGAAAGCATTATATATTTATTACTGACATCAGATGATGGACATTAAAATAAAAGATTTAAAAAATAAGTACAATAAAAGTCTACTGTCTGGACTGAAGGCTGGATGGGTGGAAGAAGCAAGTATCCTATGTTAGCGTATGTGAAACTTATAGTTAAATGTTTCCACTTCTACAGTAACTTCTCTCTTTTAAGCTCCTAATTAAAAAGATTAAACTGCAATTCTTTTGGATGAAAAATGTTAAAACATTTCTGGCAACACTTCTGTTATGGATGAGACATGTGGTTGTCAAACTTTCACATTTTAGCAGATAGGATAGTTAAACCAGCTGAATTTGAGCTTTTTAAATGTGGAACAGGTTCAGTGGAATCTGTTTCACTTTAGCAGACGCAAAGACTAATACGTTCTTCATAACTAACAAGTTTTTTTGTTTTTTTTTAAACAGATAGTTCAGAGGAAGGAAACACTGTTGCTGCAACATCACTATGGAAACTTGAGTGATAAGAAAAATAAAGAAATCACAAAGATCACAGGGTTTCCCCAGAAACGTACCAAGCCCAGTACTTTTTTTTAGGACAAGACTGAGTTTACTTAAACTCCAACTACACAATATAAAAAGACAGACATGACTACAATTTAAACAAAGCATTTTTTATATTTCCAAAGGGAAATTAACTGTTGCTGTAACTCATACTATTCTCCTTGCTTCAAAGTGTTGCTGGGGAAGCTTTGGGCAGGAAGGATTTTCTGTACAGCCACAGGAATGTGTTAAACAATATCTAAAGAACCCTCTGACTGGAGACATCGTTGCTGGTATTAGTCATGGTTGGAACTGAAGTCTTTCTGTTTGATGGTATGGAGCTGATTTGCTGCTTAAAGGCCTGGAAGTTGTGCAGGTGTTGAAGAAAATATATATTTTTTTGTCTTACAAAAGCTCCTGAAGAAAAACAGGCTCCAGAGAATTTGACAAGGCAACCGCTGAAGTCAGAGTGTGGACATAAATCTGATGGAGATTCAACAGCGTAACCTTCCAAAGGCCGTCCATGCTGGAAGACCATCCAGTCTCAGTATTACAGTAATATAGTGATTAGTTTTCCTCTTAGGGTCAAATGCCAATCTAGATACCTCAACAACAACACTGAGGGAGAACTTTACATCAGGACCAAAAGTGGGGAACCTCCTCTTTTCATTTCTTTGAAAAATGTTGACTCTTTTCCTTTAACTTTGAGGCAAAAAGAAAAAAAAAGTAATTGAAGTCATCCATCACATCTAAAAAGTCTACGCTTTAATGTTTTGCTTGGTTCTTCCACCTTTAGAACATGTTATTGGGTTTATTTGTTCCTTTTTGTTAATAAATAGCATAGTGTCTGTTTTGATAAGAATGGAACCCAACTGCAAGATTTCACACTCACTGGTTTGTTACTGGTTTTCCTGCTGGAGCTGAACTGGCTGCTGACTCAGTCTCTCTGTGTGCAACATCAGCAGCTGTGATGTTGCATGAAAGAGGCGTTAATGGAGAAAACCAAAGGCTGTTCCTGAACTGTTGCATAAACTCCAAACAGTTTCCAGATAATCAAGGAAGTGTTTTCAGCTTTTAAAAAAAGGGTTGCCAATGCGACCTGACAAAACGCACAGCAGCCTTTTCTCACAATCAGAAACTTTGCTAAAACCTTATCCAGATTTGTTCGAAGGTACAAAAATAAATAATGATACTTAAATAGGAGAACGGTTTCAGTGTAGTGAGCGTTCATGTTAAACCCGATCAGAAAGATCTGCATACTAAGCTGCCAGCCAGCAGCTTATCAGACCCATGTAATCCACCTGTTAAGCTGCAATTGAGCATACAGTTTCCAATTTAGTGACACGGAAAAATATACCAAAAACTATTTATTTTGCCACAAAATTTTTATAACAATACCTAAAATACTAGCAAAAGTTATGAGGCGCCATTCTAAAAGGTCCAAAAAGCTTTCAACTCCTGAGGTCACAGCCCCTTGGCCTAGTCAAACTAATTGGGATTCTGTAGCAAGACTTTAATACCAAAGTTTCCAGATGCTCCTTAACTAATTGATCCAATCTGACTGGACAGGATCTATTTTAATAAAGTTATGATGTTCTTCAGCCTTCTCATGGATCAGCTTTAGGATTTTATTAAAATGCTTTGTAAGATGCAGAAATCTGCAACGTGGCTTAAAAAAAAGAATATTATTCTTGCTTTTTACTGTAAGATTTTAAATCTACCTTTCTTTCCTCTTTTTCCAATTCTAAATCTAAACTTTAACACTGAGTTTTATTTCTTAGAGGAAGAAAATCAGATTTTGTAACCGTCAGTCTCAACTGTAAGGCTTAGTTTTATGTTTTAGCCACTAGATGGCAGCAAAAGCTGTTCTAAAGAAGAAGGAGCAAGGTGAATAAATTTAGATTTTTACACGCCGCAAGATGTTTCTAATAATTTTCAGAATCTATGATCATCCCTTCAAACAGTAAATAATTTTTCCCATATATAAAATAATTAACTGTTCCTCTTTGATTAGATAAAACCTGCAGAATCAACTCATTTAAACTAATGTGACATTTCAGGCATATTGAAATGGAAAAGTCAGATGTCTTCTGGTGAGATGTTGGCGCTGAATGCGTTTAGATGGGAATGATTATCTGAAAAACTAAGGATCAGGACAGCATTTCAGCTCCTTAAGCTGTAGAAGTTGTGTTAATCACTTTGAAACAGTGGTTTGACCTTTCAGCTATGAAGGATTCCTAAAACATTTCATACTCAGGTCTCTACATACAGCTTTCAAACTAAGTCCTGGTCCATCTGTTCTCTTCTGAATCACTATATCTGAACGTGTAATCTCTGTAAATTTAACTTGTCTGAGAGATTAAATCAGCAGCAGTGCCTTTACAGTAGAACAGCGAGTTACAGAATCTGCAGAACCGGTACCTTCTGGTACCATCTGCCGTTCAGGTTTCTTTATCACAATTAAAACATGAAGAACAGGAGGGGACATCTGTATTATGAAATTAAAAATATATCTCTCAGTCAACAGTACCATCCGTCTGAGTCAGCTTTGTAAACTAGTTAATTCATGCTGCTTTTTTTGTTTTATTCTCCAGAGTATTAATGAAGAAACGTTTCATTGCTGCGCATTCATTAAACACACATCACTTTCCTGTGACAGCAAGTTATAGGGACTGAAACTCAGGCTAGAATGATCATGAATCTCTGGTAAGTAATCTCTCAAGCATGTATGTTCCAGGAAGATGATGTATAGTGAATCTCAGAAGAATATGCTGCAATCTAATGAAGCATCCCGTGAGTTCTGTTGAGGTACCCCATTTTTACCACAGAGTAAACTGAGAGTCCAAACAAATTAGACAGTAAGTTGTAAAAGTAACCAATAAATGACCAAAAATATTTTTGTAAGCTCCAGAAAAAAAACCTATATGTATATGTTCTGGGAGAAACCTAAAGGTACAAGAAAGTACCCTTTAAGTCCCAAGAAGGTGCTTTGGTGGTTCCACACATCGATCCATTATCATCCTCTGATCCAAGTTCAGGTTGTGGAAGCACCAGATTAAGCAGAGAGGGTCAGACTTTCCAATCCATCGGAATCCCAAGATTTTCCGGGGGTAGCAGGGAAACTATAGCCAACACACTGTTTCTCAAGCCTTTCAACACGGAGGCATCCTAGCCATAGCTCCCTCATCTGGCTCCTCTCCATATAGGAGCAGTGGCTACACTCTAAGCCCTTACCGTTTCCGGTCACAAGCTAAATCTTGTGACCATGGATTGGGGTAGGATATGCAAACAACCTGTGTCATTGGAAAGGCCACACCAATCCATCTACTGATCCCAATCCCGCCCCCTCATTTGTGAACAAGAAGTTTTTTAATACAAAACCATGGTCTTGGATTAGGAGGTACTGATTTTCATCCCGATTGACACACACTTGACGACGAACAGCCCTGGCGATAGATAGCGTTTTGCAGTCTTATAAAGCGAACAGGTGCAAATTCTCTGCAAAGAATAGAGAGCTGATCAAAACGGGTCGTCCTGGACATTCAAACACCTCGCAAGCACGTGGGTAAAAACAACTTATTTAATGGTCAGAGCTATGACATATCTACCTCTTTGACTTTTGAACTGGATCACCAGCAATTTGGTTGTGAAGTAATTCCCAGCTCCAAGTTCCGACGTCCCAAATGACACTTTATTAAACATGAAGCAGCATTTGGCAGAGGCCAACTCGCTGGAAAGAAGCTCAACTTTTTAAAAGACCATGCAGACCAAGCTATGGATAGCACAGGATGACAGTCGAAGACAGTCGAACACCTTTCCAAGTCAACAAAACAAGAACAAAAACCACAACTTAATAAATTAACCAACAAATCCAAGGTTCGACTATTTGTGAGTTTTTGTACAGTAGATTTCATAAAAGCATCTCTTAACAGTAAATTCTGAAAGTAACTTAGTACTTTCAAAATGTTGTTAAAAAAATTTTAAACATTGTTTCCTGTCATTAACATGAACTGGATGAGTGACGCTGAATTGTGGAGACTGAATACATTTCTACTGTGCAGCTGAAACTGTGTGTTTAACCTGTCTGGAGTTTTCTGACACCTGTTCTATATTTAATGTTTTTTCAACCTTGCTGAGCTCCTCACCCTTCCTTCGATTTTTCAAAGTTGTCATGTGAGAGCGACAGCACTTGGTAAATTTGGGATTTATGCCTAACCGGAGGCGGCTCAGGGAGGCACTCATGTTGGTGGGTGTAGCTGTTTGTGAAAGAGGTCGTGAGGGAAACTGTTATCACCTCTGTTTTCTGGAGCCTTGCTTAAGACCAGTCTGACATCTAGAGCTAGACTCTTTAGTAGGACGTTGGTGCAGTGGGCCATTCTAGGTCCAGCCCTGATACTGAAACCGATTTCTCACTATCCCTGCCCAAAGATTAACGCTCACTGTTCTTTCCTGTCTCCATCCTGCATTAAAGCGACGCAGCACAGCCCCACCTCCTCTGTGGGCTTTCATCCTTCTTGTCAGACCTGCTCCATTTATCCCCCGAAGCTTTAATGAGCAACTTGAGTTCTGTAAGAATTATGAGAGAAAAGTGTGCATGAAGCCACCGGCCTTTTTTGCTGCTGAATGGTCGAAAATATGAATGAGGTTCCCCTTTGTACTGTCGCAGAAATTCGTCTCTGACTGATGATGGTTGGATTTTTTTCCCCCAAAAGATAACCAGGACTCCAAAAAAGCTGCAGAGCAGGTTAAGGTGTTTAAACCATTGGCACAAAAATGTGTCTCAATCACATCATCCCCCTATTGTCTCGCTGTTTTCAATTTGCTGCGATATACACAACTCCACTTGTTCTTTATTTCTCATCCTTGTTGTGTTACCTTCCGGAGGCGTCTAATTTCATCGCCTCTCCTGTCTCACTCTGTGCTTTGTTTGCAGAACAGATCTTTCTGGCTGTGATTTATCTCAGCTCTGCGGCTTTCTAGTAATTCCCAGGCGACCCTACCTGTCTTAACGCCTGCCAGGAATGCAAGACGCGTCATCTAGAAGTAGGTTGAGGTGGATATGTTGAGTTTTTGGAGTTTGGAATTTTTCCATTGTCTGTTTTCCATCGTCACAATCTTGTTGGGCTGCTTTGCACATTACTGACAGTTTTTTTTCTACTGTACTTCTGCACTGTTAGTGACCAAATTAAAGCCTTATATATATATATATATATATATATATATATATATATATATATATATATATATATATATATATATATATATATA
>JAVLVB010000124.1:790615-802271 GCA_032876305.1 Orestias chungarensis | reverse complement strand
TACTTCCATTGCTATATCCACAACACATCATCAGTAGGGTGAAACTAACCAGTCTCACGACAGTCTAATCCCTGCACACGTTCCCTAATAGTGGGTGAAGGGTTAGGGTTAGACAAAATGGACAGACAAAGGGACAGACAAAGTGATTGTGGCGAACCAGACGGACATTGTAGTGGTGAATAAATAGAAGAGAACAGTGATGGATGTAGAATGCCAAACGATTACAACATCAGGAGAAAGGTGCACAAGGGATTGGAGAAAAACAAGCGCCTCAAAGAGGAACTCGAAAAGGCCTGGAGCGTGAAGACCACAGAGGTACCTGTGTTAATCCGGGCGCTCAGAGCAGTCACCTTCAACAAATCTGTGTCAGGTTGAGTCCTTTCAGTACACTTTTCAGGTTGTCCACTGGGGGTCACCAGAGTCTCCTCTGCTGAAGCATCTGCTCACCTGGCCAGGTGCATTGATTTGGCTGTGACGAGCTGGACCAGTTTAAAAGGAGCGGTAGATCGCCAGAGTATTAGTTGCTTCTGGTAACCCTCTTGCTCTCAGTGCCAACTTTTCTAGTCTCTGGTGATTACTTATTCTCTAGTTAAATGTTTGTTGTGTCTCTAGTTCTAGTTTAGTTTCAAGTTTCTAGTTTCTCCAGTTGCTATTTTTGATCCTTCTAGTTTTTGTTTCTTAATTTTGCTACTTTGCTTTTTCCCCTTTTTCATGCCCCTCATCATCTCTTGTGCTCCACCCAGGTTCCCTCCATCACCAGTATACATACCATTCAAGAATCCCACCGATCAGTGCAATCCTCTGGTTTCTCCGCTCCTCTGGGTCAGCTCGGTCTGCTTGCTCCACCACTCACCATCTGCCACGCTCACTCCCTGGACAACCTACCCCTGGATTTCACTGGAAGGACTCACAACTCACTCCTCCTGGCATCAACCACCCATCTACAAGTAAGATCATTCCATTATTCATCACGCTCTGTCTGCATCACCCCTCACCTCACTCTGCTTACCTCCCAACAGTCTCCGGTCTCTCACGTTGTCCCCGCCATCCTCTGAATTTCCCACTGAACTGTGTTGTTGTCTGCTGCCTCTGGATTCTCCCGTTGCCGATCGTCTCTGGTTCCAAGATCCCTACCCACTTCCCTTCAATAAACATTATTATTATTGTACTCCTGAGAGTTCTTGATTTTATGTGGGTCAGAAGCTTAAACATAATGACACTATGAGGCTTGAGTGAGTGGTTGTTTGTCCTGCCTGTCTCTGTGTTGAACTGTGATGGACGGGGGACCTGATCCGGGGGTACCTCCGCCTCTCACCCGATGTGCGCTTGAGATAGGCACCAGCAGACCCCCACAAACCCACAAGCATAAGCGGGTAGAAAAATGGATGGATGGATATTTTTTTTTCTTCTAATGTTTTGGCTGATTTAAATAAGTGTTTGTTGTGCCTGACCTCCTGTTTGGATTGAGCAAAGTCAGATGGATCACATATGAGCAAGAGCATCAGCCCTGCAGGCCCAAAGGTGTTCAGACATTTCTGTTGTATTAATGAACAAACAGTAGCGTTGAGAGGTCAGCCAACAACAAACACCAGTTTAGAGTGTGAGGTTAAAAATGTCATATGTTGTTGACGGAGAAATTTGAGTCAGTTGCATCAGTAATGTTGCACCAGTGCAGCAGCCCATGCAGATGCCCAGATTAACGGTGGCTTCCATACAGAACGTGCTAAAGGGTCAAATGTGCAAGAACACAATGTTGGAGCTGTTTGCAATCAAACATATGTTTGAAATAAGCAACCCCCCCAAAGTATAACTGCAGTACAGTGCAAACAAAAAATGGGAAATTATAATTAAAGCCATTTTTCTTGCTTTCTCATTAAGCATGTTGGAAGTAATTGGTGGAGCATCCAGGTCGAACTCTGCCTCTCGCTCAGTCAACGCTGCAGATAGTCACCAATCTGGACAAGTAGCTATAGAGGATAGATGGATACAAAACTCCAACAGAACAAATAAGACACAGCCTTTACATTTTGTTTTGTGTGCGTTTGATTTTCGTCTTTCAGTAAGGTGTGAAGAATCCTGTTTGATAAGCTCGTGTCTGTGTGTGAGAAAACTGAAAGGAGAAACTGCAGATCCTCTGACCTTATGTATCCATGAATCTACAGGAAACAAGCAGCAGCTCATCAAATATTTAGGGCTCTCCTTAATTCAGGATCTGTTGCTGTCTTTGATCCTCCAGTCCAGGGCTGTGTGCCACAAGCTGCAAGGGGTGGAGACTGAAATACGCTGGATAAAAAGCTTCAAGAAGTTTTTCTTTATATAAAAAGCATATGGATATGAAGCAACAAATGAATCTGATCTGATATATCTGATCCTTCTAGGCCTTCAGAGTAAATGTCAAATAGGCGTTTCACCCCAGAAAATCCAAACCGTACCATGTCCAAATGTGGTACTAATTCAGATAACGTATTCAAGGTGTCTGTAGTCTGAATGGTCATTTCAACAGATCTTTATGTGGTTACAACATTTTTTTTTATTTCCCTTTGGGATTATAAAGTATTTTAAATTGAAATTTAATTTAAGTTTGTATCTGTTTGCAGTCAGCCCAAATCTCTTCAGCTATTAAATATGTATTTATACAGCCAAACACTTTCATATTCCAATCCAAAGATGCTTTGTTTTTAGTTTTTGCCACCTGTCTTGATCCCTTGATTATAATTCAGCAGATGTAGGCGATCTGCAGAGAGCAGAAACAGGATTTTATTAACAGGGAAGGTAAAGGTGACTCCTGGACAAACAGCAGCCATGAATGAAGGTGTGCGGGAGAGGAAAGAGAGGAGTTTAAAGAGGCTGAAGCAGGTTCAGATCTTCAGGGTTTACATTTTTTTATGTCTAAACCTGATGTAACAAACTTTTTTGAACAGAAGTAATTTGTTTGACAAACATTAAACTGTTCACTTTCTTATTTTGAGTCCAGATTTTGAAGCAGCAGCAGCCTCAGAAATAGGTTTTCTAATTATTCTGTTATGAAAGCCAGATGGTAGGATTTATTACCAAAATACAATCAAGATGTGATTAACGAAACGATTTGTATAAAAACGACGTGTATAATCTGGAAGGATGTAGCGTCACATCTTAGCCGACGGAGGATATTCAGAGCATAATAAACAGGCTGCTCTGCTTCATCTTCGGCTGACTTTATGCTGAGGTCAGACGATCTGATGCTGCAGTCCATCGCTTTGCTTTAACAGCCTTTACAGAACTGGGAGTTCACATTATTATGAGTCTGCACCTTGATGTTACAAAAAACCTATGCGGCCTTTCAGCTCAGGCGCCTTAAACATTCAATCTATTGAGGCAGGAGCTCAACTAAACTCCAGTTTCATCAAAACCTTTCAGGCTTTTTTTTCTCACCTTGACATCTTCTGCAGTCACTGAACCCCGAGAGCTCACTTCATTAAGTACCTAATCCGGTATCACTGGGACACAGACTACAGCTTTCATCCCTGTCACGATCGGGTAAATATGACTCGAGCAGAGGTGGATTGCAAGAGAGAAATTGTTATTTATTGTGAGGATGAATATGAACAAAACAGAAACTGAATATATGCGGCACGGAGGAGGAACAACAAACCCAGGATAAACGGACGAAATAAACTAAGGAAGTGAACGGAATATCTCGAGAGGGGTGAGAGATCAGCAACAGAGAACCAGGCGAGCAGAAGGGAAAACTTACAGAGGGGCGAGGAGAACTAGAACGTGGAAGCACAGCGGGGAACAACGAGAGGTAAGGTAGGAACAATAATCCAGCGGTGAGTGAATGAGGGAACCAGGTTTATATACTGAGGAGGAGGTGGAGCAGTGGAGAAGATGAACAGATAATTCAGTTAGATGTTTTTAATGTAAAATTTTGTGCTTTTTATTTAAAATAACATAGAAGATCTGAAGGAAATTTGTGACCATCGGCTCTGTGATTTTCACCCATAATCATTTGGATTTATAGTAAATCAATCTCTGGTCAAAAGGTTGAAAACTAATGAAGAACAAGACATGTAAATTCTGTAGATTCTGAATGCAAATAAAACTCATTATTTCAACAAGTGACATTTCTGCTCTTTGTACATCCTGCTCTGATCATTTGGGAATTATAAAATGTTAAATTGCTCATTTGCATCTGAATGTTCACCATGTCCATTATCCTCACCTTTCTTTGCCCGCCGTTTAAAAGATTCAGCTGTTATTTTAAACGGCATCGGGATGCAGGCCGAGCCTTTCATGCTCATCAAATACAAAACCATTTATCAACTCAAACGTTACATTTCTTCCAGCACCAGCAAAATCAAGTGGACTTATTTCTAAAGAAAGTTTCTACATCAGCCTGTTAGAAATGCTGGAGAGTTTTTATCTGTTAGTTTTTCCCCTCCACTGTCGCTGCATGCATGCTCAGCATGAGGGATTGCTGTGAAGTCAAAGTGATCAATTGGCATGGATGTTTGATTGGAATTAAATTGTTTTACTCGTGAAATTCCTCCAGACAATGTGTTTTAAATCTGCAATTAAATAAATGAAATTAAATTGAATTGAAGATTCTGTGGTAAAATTAGAAGCTTTGATTGAGTAAGAAGTGTAAAAGTTGCAGATGGTAGGAATGTTGCCTTGTGACAAGAAAGTCCTTGGTTCAAATCCCAATCTTGGGTCTCTTTGCACAGAGTTTGTATCATCTCTCCAAACATGTGGGGAAATATACTATTTAGGTAAATAGACTCATCAGAAGATGTTTTTTGGTTTTAACTTGAAGTTCGCTGTTATCAGGATTTACTATTCCTGTTGTTTTTTAATTTCTTTCTTCCTTTTAATAGATTTTAAACAGTCAGAGACAGAAATAGACTTTCAAAGATTGAATTTCACTTGCCTTAGGTCAACAGTACAAGACTAGATCAACTTTAAATGCAAAAAAGATAATAGAGAACTTGATCATACCTTAGTAATGACTGCCAGTCCTTTTGGACGCAGGATTGTTTTTCTAAGTGGTGTAGAGCAGATCAGAATAGAACAAAAATCATTTGTCCCTGCAGTAAACAAGGGTCTTTTAACAATATTAAAAGACACGATATGACTTTATTTCTCATTTGTTATGTTACAAATCTGTTGGACCTCTGACTGAAGATTAGTACTGTACGACTTGCTACACAGGGGTACTATGAAGTTGAGCTATCATAATCAAAAATACTGTGAGGCCGGTGGCGCTCTCACTGCGCGTGCTACTGACTCTCAAAACAACTGACAGTATGTGGGGCCCTAAATGCTGAGTAATCAGACGACAGAGATCCTATTCCAAAGTAACACGTACTGAAAACAACATGGAAAGCACTGCTAATCAAACTCATTTGCTTTTACTGCTCCTCTTTAAATTCTGGTCAGGCCGTATAGTTAGACAGCTGGACAGAGAGACGTTGAAGTAGGGGATATGAAAAAGGTCGTTCGAGCTTCCCCCTCTCTTTATGCTCTTTAATCTTCCTCTGCATCGATAAAGCTTCCCTTTCAACCTCTCTAGGGTTTGGGTTATTGTTCAGGTATTATTTCTGCTTTTCAAAAAAATTATAATAATAAAAATAGGAAAAATTGACTTTCTGTTCATGGTTTTGTTGGTTTGGCATCATAAAAGCTGCCATAACGTAAATTCAAACTTACCATAAACAGTGCTGTTCTTGGTCCCCATGAAACGTATCTCCCCATTTCAGATTTCTTCTTTTTGTTTATTGTAGTCACACTTAATTTACACACTTATTTAATAGTTAACTCCTTGAGCCTCTGATGGTCAATCAAAATAATACTAAGGTCTACAGTGTAAAGTCTATAAATACACTTATATACAGTATGTGTGTTGCTAATGTGCCAATGATAGGCGACACTAGGGGGGGGGCTTGCAGGTGCTATAGCTCCCCCTAGTGGTGGCATAGCCCCCCCACAGCACCCCCATGGAATTAAATAAAAAATATATCAAACATAATTTATTTTAAATACATTTTATCCTATGAACCTTGTATCAAATTTATCCCTGAAAGCAAATAAAATAAAATTTATTGTAAATAATTTATATTTTTTGAGAATAATGTGAGGTCAAGGGCTTTGTCAGGAGTCACGTATTTGCATCAGCGCTGTTTTACGATGAGTAAAGTTTGGCTAGTGGCTAACATTCTAGCTTGATGTATCTGATTGAGCTTTTCCTTATCCCACATACAAGAATAAGGACTAATATCAACAACATACCTGACCAGCCTATCGACAGCAACAACCTTGTGGAATGCGATGGCACCGCAATATCAGATGGTCTACCACTCCGCCTAGCTTGGAGAATCCAGTCACTGTGCCCGCGGCTGCGGTTATTGATGTGGAGAAAGACATTGTTATGGATTTGAGTGGCAGCAGTACAGACTCAAGCACTGGTCCCAGCTTCATGCCTGGGTTTTTAATGCTGGGGGCTGGAGAGCTACCGCCGTGGCACGGGTAGCTTACACCCACTAACACTGACAGCACACCATTCACAGCTTGTGAACTGGATGACCTCAGCCAAAATCCGTATGAAGGATCGCAACGCCCTGTACGCAAGTTCCCAAAACAGACATTTGGTACTCAGCGAAGGATTTTTAATCTTGCATGGTATGAAAGATATGGCTGGATGAAGTATTCAATTGCTAAGGATGCAGCATTCTGCTTCTCTTGACGGTCATCCCGGCAGCAAGTGGATTTCGTTCCGAGGCTGCTTTTACTGCGTCTGGTTTCCAGAACTGGCGCAAAGCACACAAGTGTTTTAAAGCCCATAACATAAGTGCTGCACATAAATATTCAATGATTTTATGTCTCATGGTGGCACAATAGTTTTAACCATATTTGACCTTTATAGTTGTATTCCCACTGTCCTCCAGTTGTATTTTAAGATGGTCTCATAAAGTGAATGCCTTATTCTGCATGTTCTGTTACATGCTTAAAAAATACAAGTTACTTTTTCATGTGCATCTCAAATGCCGTTCTCGTTCTAGTTTTTTTTCTGGTTGTGCTAACCCATGGCCTTTGAATCCAATGTAATACATTTTTTTCCAATAAAAATAATGCAATTGAAATCTGGTTGTTTCTCAATCTGTGCATATCAAGTTTGTTTTTTGTATTGGGTGAATGCCAGACAGTGTCATAGCAATACAGTTCTGGAACACCTGAATGAATGAACAAACTAATGAATGAATGAATGGAATTTATTTCAAACAATACAAAAATAAATAAACTTCAGAAAACACTTCGAACAAACAAACAACCAAGTACCACACTGTCTTGTTCTATGTTCTGTCAGGTTACATTTTTTAGTTTTATTTTGAAAAGTAAAGTAAGCTTCAGGGCAGAGTATCACTTCCTGTGCACCTCTTCCTATTTTGATTGTCAAGTGCATAGAGAGGGAAGCATCAATCCAATCGCATCCAAAGCTAAGGACTGATGTATCAATCTCATATAATACAAAATATTATAATTTGGAAGTTCATCATTGCATATCATTGTTTATTTCATGTAAATGTACGGTTAAAAACATTTTATTTAAAAAGGTTGATATTTGATTTTGTCCTATCGATCTACGTTAAAAATACCATTGGCAAACTTGAGCTGTATGTTATATACATTGTCTTGATTTACAATAACTGTAATTCATGTACATTGAATTTGGACTTTTCTGCGTTCTTGGTGATAGTTTTCACTCCATGTGATGGTGAAGGAGTCAACATTAAAGATACCACAAAAGACAATGTCGACTCATCGCTTTATTATGAATGGAGTTTAGCATGGTGTTTAGTCTACGGTCGCAGCACCTTGATGAGAACACTAGACACACAAAAAAAATGATTGGGAAAAAGTAGCTTTCAATATTAACATTGCACGTCCACTACTGTTGATGTGTGCGTGTGTATTTCTAGGAGCATCCCCAGTCAATGTTGGAGCACACCCATGGCACCTGCAGACAACTTTTTCTGGTGCCGCCCCTGGTGCCAATAGCCTGTATTTTGCGTTTATCTGGGAATTAAGGATGTAAAACATTCTATCTGCCCCAAAATCAGGACAGATGTAGATAGTTTTACACAGAAATCACTGTCTCATTATCTGACCATGTAGGAATGAATGTTAAATGCTCTCCATAATACAGTCCAACCAACATTTGCTGAATTAATCAGAAAATAGGTCAGACAGCCCAGTAACTCATAATTTTAGGAAACATTATTATCCAGTCAGTGTTGTGACATTTGAGGGGGACTTAAATACATTTGTCATTCATAGCACATCATCAAAAGGCTTTTTACTAGAAAAATCATCTCAATCTTAACATAAAATATTCCAGATGATCCTGGTTATCAATGAGTTTAATTTTCTTTTCAAATTAGTTCAAAATGTTTTTTGATCAACGGACACTCGACAGATTGCTCACCAAGTAATTAACTTCACTGCTCCAGAACAGGGAGAGTAGAGGATAGCTTAGCTGTGTTGTTAACCAATCCTTCATACTGAGCATGCATGTAGTGACAGTGGAGAGGAAAGACTCCTCTATAACCGGCAAGAAACATCCCGCAGAAGCAGAACCTGGTAAATAATAAGCAAGCATCTATCATGACTGACTGGAGGTTGGAGAAGATAGAAAAACAAACAAACAAAGAAGCAGAGGAACTGATCCGGGAGTGCTTTCTATGCCAAACTAATATAAAAATTATTGGCATGAGACAGATAGCTTCATGTGGAGCTTTGATGATCAGCGAGGCCCTGAGTGACCTTGCGTTGAACGACCATGAAAAAGAAAAAACAGAAATCAAAACTGAGCAAAAACTGGAGCTGAACATCAAATCCTGCTTCAATGAGGTTTGTTTAACCTTTGAGTAGGTATAAACATTCGTAATGTAATATTCTGATCTTAAATGTTGTGTTTGCATAAGCTGTAAGCAGATAAGCATTTCACATTACAGAAACAAAGGCTTAAAAACGTCAGTCTCTGTGTGGTAATGTATTTAATGGGTTTAACTTGGTGACTGAGTTAAATGAAATGTTTAAAATTTCCTACTTTATTGAACAGGCCTTTGTTGTACAAGTAAAATAAGAAGTGATCATATAAAAAAAAATCAGCTTACGTTTTTTCCTCCTCTTCAGATCATTTCTTTAATTCTTCCGTAGGCTTAAAATACAATAAAATTTAACATATACATTTACCTATAAATAGTTTGGTTCCAGTAATCTGCAGCAGAGTAATACCTCTGATTTATTTATGCTCCTCTTAGGTGCAAACAGAAATGCAATAAAAGCTTTAAAATCATCAACAACAGGGTGATAAAAGTGTTTTTTACAATTTATGTCACAATTTCTAGATCTGCTCATGAACTGCCTCAATGCGAGTCAAACCTCCAGAAGGAAAGTGTGCAGATTTGACAGAAACGTGAGGCTGCTCTGCTCCAGAGGATGTTGGACAGCTGATCAGTTTCTACCGGTGATGTTTATTTGTTTTAACATCTTTGTTGCACACAAGCATCAATTCCTTGCTGGGTTCCCTCTCCTTTCATCAAACACCTCCCTCACTGTTCAGCCTTTCTCTCTCTCTCTCTCTCTCACACACACACACAAACAGCTGACATCCTCCATCTGGCATGTGTTAAGCGCTGCACATTTCAGGTCCTCTACATCTATCTAAAACAGCATACATTAACAACCAGCTAAGTCCTCAGAGAGGGGAGGAGGAAGACCTGCCACCACAGTGAGACTCAAGTAACCCTGTTTCCACTGAGAGACGCTCTGCTGCATCAGGAAAGTGCAGGGTTACAGGGTGAGAATGTGTGTGCACATGCATTTGATACATGGTGGGGACCGTCTTTCAATAAATCTTCATTTTGGGGACCTACTACTGTGAAGGGCTGTTTTGGGTTAGTGATCAGTTGTAGGACTATGGATTTATGGTTAGCATGTACTGGTAATGGTTAGGGTCAGGCTTAGTTCATAAAAATAAATGGAAATCAATAGAAAGTCCCCACAAGGATACAGAAATACAACTCTTTGTGTGTATGTTTGTGTGTGCGTCACTCACCAGCAGGTGGACTGGAAAGGAAGAGATGGTTTTTCATCCAAACACACACAAGTTATGACGAGTTTCACACTTTGAGATTTTTTCACACTCTTTGGATGATTAAAATATTTCAGTCTTTTAGAAATAAAATCCCAACTGACTGTCTAACAGGCAATAGACATTGCAGCACATTTGCGAATCAAGTCTTTGTAAAAGATCCTTCTACCTATCTCTGCTTCCTGTGTGTAGACACTCCACTTCCAGGTAAGTCAAGCTCATGGATCTACTGGAAGCTGTCTGCTCCTTTGCAGTCAGAACGGTAATGTTGCATTTTTACCATCATCACCTAAAGCTGCAGCTCGTCCTGAGGCGACCCAGCTCCAACATCAGGCTCCAGTTACCGTTTCCGTTTACATTCCTCCGGATCAGAGAAGTCTTCTGCGACTGAAACCAGATCCAGGGCCAAGTGATAATCCATGTCAGACAAATGTGAAAAGATACAAACACAGAAGAGACAAGAACGACTGGTAAACTGTTCCACATTGAAATAGCGAATTTCTCCAGACCACTGGAGGAGACAGGAACCAGATCTGGGAACTGACGTCTGTGTGTCGGAAATCCTCAGATTTGATCTTATTTTATTCTTGATAAGATGAAGCAGTGAGAACATCAGAGCCGAGGAGAAGTTATCATATTTTACATTCATAGCTCTCCACAAGTCTCATTAAGGTGTACTGTAGTATAGACAAGAAATGTTGATTGTGGTTTAAAATTTTTCTCTTGCATCTCGTTTAGCAAAAATTAAAGGTTACATTACCTCACACACAAATGCCTAATTCCTATTTTTGACCCCATATGTGACCCATATTTGAATTTATATTGCAATATTGTTTTAATCAAAATCTTTTTTCATTGCAATCTTTTAACCTCAGAAAATGTGTACTGCTATTTGGTGGTACTAAATCGGATACATATCCAATAGTCTTCAAAGCATCTGCAGTAGGGCTGCACTTTATATAGTAAATATACTGTCATCACAATATCAGTGTGCGCATTATTCACATCACAAAGGACTGTTTGGAGTACAATAACGTTCTGCCAATTAATTATTAGAGTTCTGAAGTTTTTTTTCTCATGCTAATGAAATATTCAGCCAGGAGGACATAGTCTTAAGTCAGCAAAAGCTCACATCATACCCAAACAACTTCCCCAAAAATTCTAAAGGTCACAGTAACCATGTTTCGCTCTAATTTCAAGCATTTTTTTTACTTTTGAAATACTGCAAAAAAAAAAATCCCAAAAAAAAGATGCAAATTGACCTATTTGGTTTATAGCAAATGGCAGTAATTGGGGGGCATAAACGAGGTGGTTGTCCAGAGAGCATAACGGAGTGAGACATCTGACTTCGGAAGCTGAGACGTTATAAGGATGGCAGGTGACATTGGACATTGAACATTTAATCAAAACTGCTTTTTGATAATCTGGCATGATCTGACGGCTAGAAAGCAATATATATATATATATATATATATATATATATATATATATATATATATATATATATATATATATATATATATA